>WNWK01029291.1:0-24552 GCA_009830355.1 Cherax destructor | reverse complement strand
CTTATCACCACTACTAGCACTGCACCTATCACCATTACTAGACTGCACTTACCACCACTACTAGCCACTTATCACCACTCTAGCACTGCCTATCACCCCAAGCACTGATTATCACCACTACTAGAACTGCACTTATCACCACTACAAGTGCATATACCATATAAGCACTGCACTTATCACCACTACTAGCACTGCACTTATCACCACTACTAGCACTGACTTGCACCATACTAGCACTGCACTTATCACACTACTAGCACTGCATTATCACCACTACTAGCACTGCACTTATCACAACTACTGGCACTGCACTTATCACCACTACAAAGTACTGCTTATCACCACTACTAGCACTGCCCTTATCACCACTACTAGCCCCTGCACTTATCACCACTACTAGCTGCACTTATCACCACTACTAGCACTGCACTTATCACCACTACTAGCACTGCACTTATCACCACTACTAGCACTGCACTTATCACCACTACTAGTACTGCACTTATCACCACTACTGGCACTGCACTTATCACCACTACTAGCACTGCACTTATCACCACTACTAGTACTGCACTTATCACCACTACTGGCACTGCACTTATCACCACTACTGACACTGCACTTATCACCACTACTAGCACTGCACTTATCACCACTACTAGCACTGCACTTATCACCACTACTAGCACTGCACTTATCACCACTACTAGCACTGCACTTATCACCACTACTAGCACTGCACTTATCACCACTACTAGCACTGCACTTATCACCACTACTAGCACAGCACTTACCACCACTACTAGCACTGCACTTATCACCACTGCTAGCACTGCACTTATCACCACTCAAGCACTGCACTTATCACCACTACTAGAACTGCACTTATCACCACTACAAGCACTGCACTTATCACCTACTGCACTATCACCACTACAGACTGTTATCACCACTACTAGCACTGCCTTATCACCACTACTAGCACCCACCTACTAGCACTGCACTTATCACCACTACTAGCACTGCACTTATCACCACTACTAGCACTGCACTTATCACCACTACTAGCACTGCACTTATCACCACTACTAGCACTGCACTTATCACCACTACTAGCACTGCACTTATCACCACTACTAGCACTGCACTTATCACCACTACTGAAGTACTGCACTTATCACCACTACTGGCACTTCATCTTTATCACCACTATTTTCTGAACTGCAAATCTTATCACCACTACTTAGACTGCCCTTATCACCCTACTTAGAAACTGCATCTTAGCCAAAACCACTACTAGCACTGCACTTACCACCACTACTAGCACCTTGCACTTATCACCACTGCTAGCCTGCATTCTTTATCACCACTAAGCACTGCACTTATCACCACTACTAGAACTGCACTTATCACCACTACAAGCACTGCACTTATCACCACTACTAGAACTGCACTTATCACCACTACTAGCACTGCACTTACCACCACTACTAGCACTGCACTTATCACCACTACTAGCACTGCACTTATCACCACTACTAGTACTGCACTTATCACCACTACTAGCACTGCACTTATCACCACTACTAGCACTGCACTTATCACAACTACTGGCACTGCACTTATCACCACTACTAGTACTGCTCTTACCACCACTACTAGCACTGCCCTTATCACCACTACTAGACCCACTTATCACAATTATACAGTGCACTTATCACTACTACTAGCACTGCACTTATCACCACTACTAGCACTGCACTTATCACCACTACTACGAACGAACGAACGAAGGCTCTCAGGTAGAGTAGTAGTGGTGATAAGTGCAGTGCTAGTAGTGGTAATAAGTGCAGTGCTAGTAGTGGTGATAAGTGCACTGCTAGTACTTGTGATAAGTGCGGTGATAGTAGATTGGATAGGTGAAGAATAGTGGGTGAGAGGAGTTTTAATTAGTTGAAGGGAAAGAGCCAGGGCTAAACCCAGCTGCGTAGCATTGGTTGGCATAATAGATGTGGTAGTTTGAGGAGTGGTGGTGATCTGCATGTTGAAATCGCTCACTGCACGCACTGGACTTGGTTCGGGAGGCATGGGCAATTTAGGGCGGCAGCCATAACGTCATTGTTGGTTTGCTATATGTACTGCTTCTCGTTAATGATTGAGTGGGGTACGTGGGATGTTGCTGGTTAAAAGGACGTCTTTCAAGGTCCACCCCAGCAGAGGGCAGGGAAGATGTTAGGTGATTGAAAGTATAGAATTAGGTGTAGAGAGGAGGAGGAGCAGGATTATTGATAGATTGAAAAAGGTTAAGATTATTGTCTGGTTGTCTGATGACGTCGTCTAGAAAGGTTGTCCAAGTGTCTTGGTATGTTTCAATACGGTCTATTTGTCTGTCACTGAGTTCTTTCCAGAACACGTTCAGAGCTGCTGTGCCGGTCCTGTTGTGGAGGGACTCGCTGGTGGCGAAGTCGTCCCACTTCGTTCCCAGCACCCACCGCAGTGCACGGTTCTGTACTCGTTGTAGTTTTAGGATGTTTGTTTTAGCAGCAAGAGAGAGGGCAAGAGGTGTGTATGTGATGAGTGGTCTTATGAGAGCCTTGTACAGGTGGAGTTTTGTGTTTGGGTGTGAGTCTCTGAGTTTGAACAGTCTACCAAGGGCATTACTGGCCATAACTCTTTAGTGTTTATGTGAGTGTGTATTCTCAGTCTGGAGTCCAAGGTAACTCCGAGGACTGTAGTGTTGCTTGTACGTGGAATGGGTGTTCGTGTAGTGGTAGTTCTGAGGTAGACAGGCATTGGTCGGCGGTTTCCTCTTTGAAAGAAATATGTAATTTTGGATTTGTTGGCATTGGTTTTAATACGATAGAGGAGTTCCCATGCACTAATCCTGTCTACCTCACGTTGTGTTCTGAGTGATAGATATCTGCATTGTTCATGTGCTATGAGCTGTGTAATGTCATCTGCATAAGCCAGTGTGAGTGTGGTGCAGTGTGCTGGGTCAGGTATGTCGTTTGTGTAGAGGATGTATAAGGTAGGAGAGAGCACGGATCCCTGGGGGACACCAGCTTGAAGGGTGAAGGAGTCAGAGAGACAGTTTTGGAACTTAATTCTCATTGTACGGTCATCAAGGAAGTTGCATAGTAGTTTTTTGACGTTCTGGGCAAGGTCAAAAAGGTTACATAGCTTGTACTTAAGCCCCGAATGCCAGACAGTGTCAAAAGCTTTTTCCACGTCTTTAGCAACCAGGGCTGTTGTACGTCCTTGTGCCTTATTAATTTGAATATAGTTTAAAATGATATTTAGGGCTGCTTGTGTAGATCTGTGTTGTCGGAAGCCGAATTGGCGGTCTGTCAGGAGGTGGTTTGTCTCAAGGTGAGTCCTTAGTCTTTGGTTAATGAGTCTTTCAAAAGTCTTACCTAGTGTTTCAAGCAGGCTAATCGGTCTGTAGTTCTTTGGGTCAGTTGAGTCTTTGTTAGGTTTGGGAATAAGAGTGGCAATTGCAGATTTGAAAAGGGGAGGAAAATAGCCAGATGCAAGGCAGGCATTGTAGAGGTTAGTAAGAGCAGAGATGACAGAGTCAGGGAGGTGACGGAGGATGTGATGTGAGAGGCCAGAGGCTCCTGGTGCTTTTGGAGGAAGCTTCAGAATTAGCGCTTTGACATTTGGTTGTGAGAAAGGAGTGTTTAGAATGTGTGTGGAGGTGAGAGAGGAGAGCTGAATGATAGGGTCAGGGTTGGTGATGTGTCTATGTGTGGAGACCCAGTGTTCTACAGCTTGTGAATGTTGTATTGCTGCTGGGTCGGAGGGTGGGGTGAAAAATGTTTTCCCAGATGTGTTTGAAGGCATGTGCTGCTTGGGTGGGGTCTGTAATGTTTATGTTGTTATGTGTTATGTGTTGGAAGTGTGTTGTTTTTGGGACTCCTGTAACCTTCCGGATGAAGGTCCAGAATTGTTTAGGGTCCCGAATGCGGTGTGTTTCCGCAGTCTGGATGAGGGATTGCCAGTGTTTGGCATGGTCCTCATCCAAGCTGCGGATAATGTTGTTTCTTAGGAAGGTGAGGTCTCTACTGACCTGTGGATATCTGTGGTGGTTGGTGGCAAAGCGGTGTCGGTAGTATAGGAGAAGGCGTTTTGTCCTTGTAGAAGGACGAAAGGAGTATCTTGTGGTGTATTGTGTTTTGGGAATAGAGTTTTCGGCAGCTTGAGTTATAGAGTTTTGTATAAGGTTTATTTGAGTGTCAATGTCTGATGTGGGTTTGTTGTTGAAGTTATGTGTTAGATTAGCGTTGTTTAGGTGTTGTTTGAAGGAGTCCCAGTTTGCCCTAGAGAAGGAAGGTATATGTCTGGAAGGGATGAGAATAGGGTTTGCAGAGATGTGAAGAGTGATAGGTATGTGGTCTGAGCCAGATAGAGGTCCTGGTGAGATGTGGTGATGGAGGTATAGGCTGGCTCTGTTTGTAATGATAATGTCTGGCTTACCCTGGCCCCTAGGACAGAAGAATGTGTTGAAATGTGGGCCAAGGTGGATGAGGTGTTTTTGTGTGATTACTTGTTTTAGTTGGTTCCCATGAATGTTTGTGAAAGTGTCATGGAAGTCTGTATGTTTTGCATTTAGATCTGCAAGGAGATATACTGGAATGTTAGAGTGATTAAAGAGAAGGGTTATGTCTGTGATGTTGATGTTGGAGTTTGGTCGAGCATAAGTAGTGTAGAGAATAATAGGGCCATGGAGAGTGAAGACTTTTACTGCCAGGCTGTGAGGGCAAGTGAAGGGAATGTTTAGGAATTCATGTCTTATAGTACTGTTCACCATGATGGCCGTACCATTATAGGGATCAGCACTAGACTGACGTGTGGTGTAACCCCAGTGTCTGATCCGCTGAGTGTCCCGCACACATGTACTGTTTAAGAGCAGCACATCTGGGCGTTCAGCCTCAACGAATTCAGCCAGTATGTGTTTGTTAATGTTGTAGCTACGTATGTTAAACTGTGTGGCCTTAAGAGCCATGTTCAGTGTTGTTTGTGGGGGCGGAGTGTGGAGGTCTGGCTAGATCGGGGTTCGTTTCCATGCTAATTATTTCCTCTGTGGTGGTGTCAGCTATTTTACTGTGTGTTATGTCTGATGGTTTTTGATGTTTAGTTGGTTTTTCTTTATTATTACGGTCAGCGGTTTGGTTTTCTTTAGTGTTGTTACTGTTACTTCTGGTGCAGCGTTTGGGTTTTTCTGTGGTACTGTGGCTTGTCCCTGTGTTGAAATTTGGAGTTGTGGAGGTGGAAGGAGAGGGGATAGAAGGGGTATTGGATGTTGTAGAAGGTATGGTGGATGTTGAGGGTTCTGTGTTATCTGGTGTGCATGGCTGGGGAGGGAGTGTATGTGCAATAGGGTTTTCTGTGGGTGTTGATAGTGGTGATGGAAATAGTCTGTTTTGGGAGAGGGCATTCATGCATGATTCTATGGATTGGGGAGATCTGAGTTCTGGAGGTGGGGGAGGAAGTATGGGAAAACTTGTAGGGAAGGAGAGAGGTGTTATGTTGTTGGCAGTAAATAGTCCATTAAGGGTATTAAGAACATAAGAACATAAGAAAGGAGGAACACTGCAGCAGGCCTGTTGGCCCATACTAGGCAGGTCCTTCACAATCCATCCCACTAACAGAATATTTGCTCAACCCAATTTTCAAAGCTACCCAAGAAATAAGCTTTGACAATTCTACCCACTCATGCGCGAGTCCCACTCAAATCCAACCCCTCTCACTCATGAATTTATCCAACCTAAATTTGAAACTACCCAAGGTCCTAGCTTCAATAACCCTACTAGGCAGACTGTTCCACTCATCAACTACCCTATTTCCAAACCAATACTTTCCTATATCCTTTCTAAATCTAAACTTATCTAACTTGAATCCATTATTGCGGGTTCTCTCTTGGAGAGATATCCTCAAGACCTTATTTATATCCCCTTTGTTAATACCCATTTTCCACTTGTATACCTCGATCATGTCCCCCTCATTCTACGTCTTACAAGTGAATGTAATTTTAGGGTCTTCAATCTTTCTTCGTAAGGAAGATTTCTAATGCTATGTATTAATTTAGTCATTCTACGCTGAATGTTTTCTAACGAATTTATGTCCATTCTGTAATATGGAGACCAGAACTGAGCTGCGTAATCTAGGTGAGGCCTTACTAATGATGTATAAAGCTGTAATATAACCTCTGGACTTCTGTTGCTAACACTTCTGATATAAATCCCAGTAATCTATTTGCCTTATTACGTACGCTTAGGCATTGCTGTCTTGGTTTAAGGTTGCTGCTTACCATCACCCCCAAGTCCTTCTCGCAATCTGTATGGCTAAGTTCTACGTTATTTAACTTATAAGTGCTTGGGTTATGGACACTCCGAGCTTTAGAACTTTGCATTTATCTACATTGAACTGCATCTGCCATTTTTCTGACCAGGAATTGAGTTTGTCTAAATCCTCCTGTAGTTCACTGACATCTACGTCTGAATCGATTATCCTACCTATCTTCGTGTCATCAGCGAATTTGCTCATATCACTAGAAATTCCCCCGTCAAGGTCATTTTATATATTATAAACAACAACGGGCCCAAAACCGATCCCTGAGGAACGCCACTTGTTACAGATCCCCACTCCGATTTAACCCCATTTATGCACACCCTCTGCTTCCTATTGGTGAGCCATGACTCGATCCATGACAACACTTTTCCCCAATGCCATGAGCAGCCACTTTCTTTAACAGTCTCTGATGTGGTACTCTATCAAAAGCCTTACTAAAATCCAAATAAACGATATCGAATTCTTTATCATTATCAACTGCCTCAAAAGCCCCACTGAAAAAGTTAACAAATTAGTTAGGCAGGAACGGCCCCTGGTGAATCCATGCTGAGTATCATTAATCAAATTATGCCTATCGAGATGGCTTCTTATGTTATCAGCTATAATCGACTCTAGTAATTTGCCTACAATTGATGTTAGACTTATTGGGCGGTAATTTGATGGTAACGACTTGTCCCCTGCTTTAAAAATAGGAATTACATTAGCCATCTTCCACGTATCCGGCACTACACCTGTTTGAAGAGATAGGTTAAAAATGTTAGTTAAGGGTTCACAGAGTTCTATTTTGCATTCCTTAAGAACCCTTGAAAAAGCTCATCAGGGCCTGGCGATTTATTTTGCTTCAAACGGTCTATCTGTTTGATAACCTTTTCGCTAGTGACTGTGATACTACATAATTTATCTTCTTCAGGCCCACTAAAATACCTAATTCTTGGGATATTATTAATGTCTTCCTGAGTGAAAACCGAGAGAAAATAATTATTAAAAATAGAGCACATTTCATTCTCTTTGTCAGTAAGATACCCATAATTATTTTTAAGGGGACCTATCTTATCTCTAACTTTTGTTCTATACACCTGAAAAAACTTTTGGGTTAGTTTTCGAATCCCTAGCAACTTTAATTTCGTAGTCCCGTTTAGCTTTTCTTATCCCCTTTTAACGTCCCTCTTAATGTCAATATACTGACTCATAAGATGACCCTCACCTCTTTTGATACGCCTATAAACTCCTTTCTTCTGCCCTAAAAGATATTTGAGCCTATTATTCATCCATTTTGGGTCATTTCTATTCGATCTAATTTCTTTATATGGGATAAATGTTATTTGGGCAGCATGTATAGTGTTCAGAAAACTGTCATATTGATAGCTATCTTCATTACCCCAGTCCACAGATGATAAGTGTTTCTAAGTCCATTGTAATCTGCTAAGCGAAAATCTGGGACCGTTACTGAGTTATTCGTACTATGAAACTTCCATTCAATGCCAAAGGTAATTGATTTGTGGTCGCTTGCGCCGAGTTCCTCTGTAATTTCTAAATTATTAACAAGGGTTTCCTTGTTTGCCAGAACTAAGTCAAGCAGGTTATTTCCCTTGTAGGTTCTGTCACAAACTGCTTCAAAAACAATCTTGAACTACATCTAAGAAGTCGTTAGATTCTAAATTCCCAGTCAAAAATTCCAATCAATTTGACTAAAGTTGAAGTCACCCAGAATAACTACGTTATCGTGCATTGTGGCCTTAACAATTTCCTCCCATAGTAGTCTCCCTTGGTCCCTATCTAAGTTTGGGGACGGTATATCACACCTAAAATCAATTTTTCATGCCCCTCTGAAAATTCTATCCAGACAGACTCTGTATGTGTTATTTCAGACTTTATTCCCTTTTTATGCAACAGTTCAAGCGATCTCGGACATACAGTGCCACTCCACCCCCCTTCCCGAAACTTCTGTCTACTTGGAACAATTTAAAACCCTGTATATGACATTCAGCAGGCATGTCCCTATTTTTCGTATTGAACCACGTCTCAGTTATGGCAAATACATCAATGTTACCTGCACTTGCAAATAATCTCAAATCGTCCATCTTATTCCTAGCACTACGACTATTTGTATAATACACTTTTAAAGACCCTCCTTTCTCTTTACCCTTCCTGCTCCATTCTGTTTTACCACTATACCTATTTCTGTCCTTGTTATTGTTAAGATTTTTTATATCAAAGCCTAGATCTATATTTCGACATTCATTATTTTCCATTTCTAAACCCATACCTCTAACTAATCCTAGTTTAAAGTCCTAACAACACCCTCAACTGAGCTAGCAAGAAAATCCACACCTGCCCTGGATAAGTGAACCCCATCCCTGGCATACATGTCATTTCGGCCATAGAAGTGGTCCCAGTTGCAAATGAATGGTACTGCATTATCCTTACAGTGTTTGTCCAGCCAGCAATTGACACCAATTGCCCTGGACAGCCATTCATCTCCAACTCCTCTCCTTGGCAAAATACCACATATGACAGGGTTCCCACCCTTCTTCCTAATTATGTCTATTGCTGACCTATACCTGCTAGTCAGGTCCTCACTCCTACGTCTGCCAACATCGTTGCCTCCA
Source organism: Cherax destructor (assembly GCA_009830355.1). Lineage (NCBI taxonomy): Eukaryota > Metazoa > Arthropoda > Malacostraca > Decapoda > Parastacidae > Cherax > Cherax destructor. The sequence goes on along the minus strand of WNWK01029291.1, from coordinate 15,592 downwards.
GCACTGAGACAGATAATAGGATTGCTCCCATTACCTCTCATGATGTCGTCCAGACGGCTAACAATATCCTCCATCCCAGCCCCAGGAAAGCAAACCCTCTGTCTCCTACTTCTCTCTTTCAAGCAGAAGGCCCTATCCATATACCTAATTTGACTATCCCCAACAAGAACAATGTTCTTACCTTCCTTGGTGTCGTTCGTGATGTTCCCTGTAGTCGACTCACATTCATCGGGTAACACGGAGAATCGGTTCGATGTTTCCACAACAGGTTTCTGGTTCTTCGTTAATTCTACCTCTCCATCCATCCTCTTGATCTTTAACTTTGTCCCATGCATTCCGGCCACTGTCCAGGTTCCTTTCTTGGCTTGAGGATTCATAATGTATATTTCATAGAATTTGGATAGGATAACTGCCGTGTGTACAATTACAGAGATCTTTTCATTTGTTAGTCTTGATGGTATGGTAGAGGACAGAGATGTAGCCATTCCTTTTGTTGTGTTTGCATAAGTGGGTTGTGTGGAAGGTATGGTAGCAGGGTGGGAGGTGGCTGTGGATAGGGGTGGGAAGCTAGTAGTAGAGAGGTTTGTTTGGGGGTTGGAAGGTAACTGGGTTTGGGGATTAGTGGATAGTGGATTGGGAGGGTTTGTAGTATTTTCTGAGCGTTGGGAATTTGAGTATTCTTTGCGTTTGGGGCATTTGTAGGCAGTTGCAAAGTGGGATTCATGGCAGTTACTACATTTGATTGGGTTATCACAGGTGGACCAGTAGTGGCCTATGGAGGAACATCTGGAGCATACTTGTTTTTTTTGGCAAGAGGATTTTTCATGTCCGAATTCGTATCATTTTAGGCATTGTAGTATGGGGGTAAAGTTAGGAATAGAAAGAGATGTGTTGGGAATGATGAACATTTTAGCACGGATACCATTTTGGAGTAGGTGAGATGATTCCTCAGGTGTAGAGCAACGGATTTTGAGTATGTTAGAGTTAGGAGGACGGAACAGGTCCTCAACAGTCACCTTATTTCTGTTTTCGATGTCCAGTCTTAAGTCATTTGGGTCATTGTCAAAGTCGGCTAGGATAGTTTTTTCGACCTGTCTTGCGATCACTGTGCTCCTGGCTCTGTGCTCAGGAGTCCAGTTGATCCCAAAACCGGCCTCAGAGAGTTTAGATCTTATGTGTGGAGAGCAATAAGTTGCATAGGAGTCGTGGGTGAGTCTTAGTTTAAATCCAGTGTTTGTCGGATAGATGTTACAGGGAGGAGTTTGAGTAATTTGGTAGAGAGTGGTTGCAACATTTAGGGAGGCTTTGTCTGGCTTTGAATAAGTTAGGGAGAGGGTATAATTTGCATTGGGTCGAGAAGCAGTCATGGTGAAAATATACAGGGCAGCATCGAGTAAAATAATAATAATATAATGGCGGTGGGGCGTCAATAAACGTAAATCCGGTCTCAGTACAAAAGAAACAAGTTTTTGGGCAAGTACTTGTGTAAGAGACACAAGCCTTTGCCTGGATTACCTTAAAGTTTTCTGTAGAGGCACGTAACAGGAGGCGTCACAACACTGGAAGAGAGAGGTGAACTGTCGCTGATGGAGCACTGTCAACGCTCTGGCCGGCAAGGAGAGGCAGCCCTGTCTGAATGGGGTGCAGACGACACGCTCAGCTGAGGTGTGTCTGAGTTTCAATCAGCAGTAGGAGTGCAGAGGGAGGCTACCAACCCTAGGGATGGCAGCCAACGACGCACAGGTCCTTGGGGTGATGAATGCAGCAGGTGTGTTTGCTTCAGGTGATGAGGCAGCAGGTGTGTAGCTTCTGGTGATGGTTGCAACAGGTGTGTGTGCCACAGGTAACAACAGGAGTGCCGAGTGAGACTACCTGCCCTTGGGTAGGCAGTCAACGACGCACCAGGTCCTGTTGATGATGATAGCAGGTCCAGTCAGTTCCAACACAATGAATAAAGGCCTCTCCCGCACGGGGATCGCAAGGCAACAGGAGAGATAGCTGCTGTGTCTGCACAGGGCGAGAGCAACAGAGCGAGTGTGACCACTACTAGCAGTGCACTTATCACAACTACAGGCACTGCACTTATCACCACTACTAGTACTGCTCTTACCACCACTACTAGCACTGCCCTTATCACCACTACTAGCACCGCACTTATCACCACTACTAGCAGTGCACTTATCACCACTACTAGCACTGCACTTATCACCACTACTAGCACTGCACTTATCACCACTACTAGCACTGCACTTATCACCACTACTAGTACTGCACTTACCACTACTACTGGCACTGCACTTATCACCACTACTAGCACTGCACTTATCACCACTGCTAGCACTGCACTTATCACCACTGCTAGCACTGCACTTATCACCACTGCTAGCACTGCACTTATCACCACTGCTAGCACTGCACTTATCACCACTACTAGAACTGCACTTATCACCACTACTAGCACTGCACTTATCACCACTGCTAGCACTGCACTTATCACCACTGCTAGCACTGCACTTATCACCACTCAAGCACTGCACTTATCACCACTACTAGAACTGCACTTATCACCACTACAAGCACTGCACTTATCACCACTACTAGAACTGCACTTATCACCACTACTAGCACTGCACTTACCACCACTACTAGCACTGCACTTATCACCACTACTAGCACTGCACTTATCACCACTACTAGTACTGCACTTATCACCACTACTAGCACTGCACTTATCACCACTACTAGCACTGCACTTATCACAACTACAGGCACTGCACTTATCACCACTACTAGTACTGCTCTTACCACCACTACTAGTACTGCCCTTATCACCACTACTAGCACCGCACTTATCACCACTACTAGCAGTGCACTTATCACCACTACTAGCACTGCACTTATCACCACTACTAGCACTGCACTTATCACCACTACTAGCACTGCACTTATCACCACTACTAGTACTGCACTTACCACTACTACTGGCACTGCACTTATCACCACTACTAGCACTGCACTTATCACCACTACTAGTACTGCACTTATCACCACTACTGGCACTGCACTTATCACCACTACTGGCACTGCACTTATCACCACTACTAGCACTGCACTTATCACCACTACTAGCACTGCACTTACCACCACTACTAGCACTGCACTTATCACCACCTAGACTGACTTATCACCACTCAAGCACTGCACTTACACCACTACTAGCTGCACTTATCACCACTCAAGCACTGCACTTATCACCACTACTAGAACTGCACTTATCACCACTACTAGCACTGCACTTACCACCACTACTAGCACTGCACTTATCACCACTACTAGCACTGAACTTATCACCACTACTAGTACTGCACTTATCACCACTACTAGCACTGCACTTATCACCACTACTAGCACTGCACTTATCACAACTACTGGCACTGCACTTATCACCGCTACTAGTACTGCTCTTACCACCACTACTAGCACTGCCCTTATCACCACTACTAGCACCGCACTTATCACCACTACTAGCAGTGCACTTATCACCACTACTAGCACTGCACTTATCACCACTACTAGCACTGCACTTATCACCACTACTAGCACTGCACTTATCACCACTACTAGTACTGCACTTATCACCACTACTAGCACTGCACTTATCACCACTACTAGTACTGCACTTATCACCACTACTAGCACTGCACTTATCACCACTACTAGCACTGCACTTATCACCACTACTGGCACTGCACTTATCACCACTACTAGTACTGCACTTATCACCACTACTGGCACTGCACTTATCACCACTACTAGCACTGCACTTATCACCACTACTAGCACTGCACTTATCACCACTACTGGCACTGCACTTATCACCACTACTGGCACTGCACTTATCACCACTACTGGCACTGCACTTATCACCACTACTAGCACTGCACTTATCACCACTACTAGTACTGCACTTATCACCACTACTGGCACTGCACTTATCACCACTACTAGCACTGCACTTATCACCACTACTAGCACTGCACTTATCACCACTACTGGCACTGCACTTATCACCACTACTGGCACTGCACTTATCACCACTACTGGCACTGCACTTATCACCACTACTGGCACTGCACTTATCACCACTACTGGCACTGCACTTATCACCACTACTGGCACTGCACTTATCACCACTACTGGCACTGCACTTATCACCACTACTAGCACTGCACTTATCACCACTACTAGTACTGCACTTATCACCACTACTGGCACTGCACTTATCACCACTACTAGCACTGCACTTATCACCACTACTAGCACTGCACTTATCACCACTACTGGCACTGCACTTATCACCACTACTGGCACTGCACTTATCACCACTACTGGCACTGCACTTATCACCACTACTGGCACTGCACTTATCACCACTACTGGCACTGCACTTATCACCACTACTGGCACTGCACTTATCTTCGTTCATGCCATCGCAGTGTAATGCCACCGAGAGGGTGTCGACCTGTACTTCATTCATGCCATCACTGTCTACTTTCACTGAGTGGGTTTCGACCTGTATTTCGTTCATGCCATTGCTGTCTACTGCCAATTGGAGGTTGTCTACCTGTATTTCGTTCATGCCTTCTCTGTCTACTGCCACTTGTAGCCTGTCTACCTGTACTTCTTCTTCGTAAAGGTTGATTTTAAACGCAAGAGAGTGAATTGTGATGCAAAACTGCGATGTAAAAATGGGAGGGAAGATGGAGTAGAAGGAGGGTAAATAAGAAGAGGAAGAGAAAGAGGATGAAGAGGAGGTGAAGGGGATGGGAGGGGAGGGGAGGGGAGGGGAGGGGAGGGAGGACGCCCACAACCAAGAGGAAAGCATCAAACAAATGTCATAGAAAAACGAAAATATAAGCATTAAACAACGACTGCAAATAATAAACAACAACAAAAAATAAAAAATCAGGCGAGAATCATCATAGAAACATCATCAAGAAACAATAATCAACCAGAAAAAAATATAAAAATCAAAAGACAATAATCAAAATCAAAAAAAATTTGGAAAAAGTTAATAAAACAAATTTTTACACAAAACAAGAGGAAAAACTCAACTCGAAACAAGAAACGAAAATGAAAATTAAAATAATGAGAACAAACAAAAAAGAATGCAAAATAATAAAAAAATCAATAAGAATATTACAACTAAAAATGATGACAATATAAAATTAAAAACCACAAAAAAATATTAATAAAAAATAAAAATAAATAAGCTAAATATATCAAATATCAAAGGGAAAAAAAACGAAAAGCAAAAGTAGAAACCACACAAAAAATACTATTTAACATCAGCAAAAACAACAGCTACAAAATCAACAGCAAAAATAACAAGAAAACAACAAGCATGAAGCGTGTAAATATCTTTCTCGTCATGGCAAGAGTCGCAGTACGCAGGCAGAGTCGTCACATCTGCCTGCGTACTGGTGTTCTGAAATGCGTGTCTGGAGGTCTCTGGATGTTTCGCCGACGTATAATTTGCTGCAGCCATTACAAGGGATTGTGTATACCCCTGCCGTGGATTGAAGCTTGTCCTGTCTGTTACTGGTAATGTCCTTGATGGTGGTGGATGTGGAGGTGACACCCAGAGAAGACTGCCGAGAGGAGATACATAGTCCTCCCCACCAACTCCATTGCCAAACACGTTTCCAACATTTTTTCCAATACCTCATTCTGAGTATCCACCTCCACATCCACAACCATCAAGGACATTACCAGTAACAGACAGGACAAGCTTCAATCCACTGCAGGGGTATACACAATCCCTTGTAATGACTGCAGCAAATTATACGTTGGCGAAACATCCAGAGACCTCCAAACACGTATTTCAGAACACCAGTACGCAGGCAGATCTGACGACCCAAGAAATGCCTGTGTTCAACACCGAAATTCACACAACCATTTAATCAACTACAGAAACGCAAAACTCATCGCCAGAGAAGACAACACTCAATACCGAAGAATCCTGGAATCATTACTTATCTGCATATCCAACAACTTCAACCAGAACAACGGCTTCTACAACATAGCTGAACCTATTGCCAAGAAACTTCTTCATCGCTATCCCACATAAGAACTTAAGAATGGAACACTGCAGAAGGTCTACCCATATCCTTGTCCAATCTCTTTTTAAAGCTACCCAAGGTTTAAGACTCCATCACCCTACTTTGAAGACTGTCACATGCAGCATTCTCCACCTGACTAAACCCTATAAATACTCATGTATCTTTTATCCAGGTAGATCTGTTTGTGACTCGATAAAGCCCAAAGCGTGGGCGAAACGTTGTCAATAAAGGATCACATTATACTACTTATGTGTTTATTTTTCCATTGTATCTGTATTTTATACCATTTATTTCCACAAATTAGAATAGTGTAAAGAGAGGAAGAGTTTGAGGTAATCAGTCCCTCGGCCTGGAATTGACATTTTCAGTCCATCAATCTTGAAGAAAGTACAGCATTTTATCGGAGAAGTGGCTATATATATTGTAGTCAGGTGAGTCGAAGCAGGAGGAGGAGTCAAAGTGGAACCATCCTCTAGTGTAAGTAGGTCTTCGTCCAAAGGTTAGATAAGAGTTGAAGAATTCCTTGAATCAAGAGGCCATGATGTTGCAGTGTCTGACAGATGTCACTTATTTGTGTGTGTATATGTGTGTGTATTTCTTGACATGCTTAATCATAAGTGGGTCTTACATATGTCGTAGATCGTGAATGACTCTTTATTAAGATTCCTGGACCCTAATCTTAGAATTTTTCGACGAACAATGGTTATTCATTTCATGTGCACCTCAGGTGATATGCTCAATAACATGCTTACCCCAAGATCCTTCTCTTTGAGAGAGATTTGCGTCTTTATACCCCAAACCTATACTTCATTTTAAGTCTTCTTTACCTTTCCCCATTTTTCATAGAACTACCGTTGCAAGTTAACTTCCAATAACAACTTCTGAGACCAATACTGTAGTTTACTAATGAAAAAAGACACAAATGCAGTATAAATCGATTCTTTTTTGGAAACTTTTCTCCCATATTGTGGGGTTCAACAAGTCACGAAGAGTGGATGTGAGTATATAAAGGGAGCGTAGTGATGTGAAGAGTCGGGTGAAGAATGTTCAAATTGACTTCTTAGGAAGATCAATGAGAGTTAACCAATATATGGCTGAGAAGAGGTGGAATTTAAAAAGGAAGCATTCAGCATAGGCCAGTAGGCCTGCAGCAGTGCTTCTGCATCATACTGTGTAAGATAAAGATGAAGATATTTCCTGGCACGCGATCCATTTATGTTGTAGAAACTTGTCTGGCCGAAATTGTTGGAAATGCAGATGAGTGATGAGTCCAAGATCCCGAGTCTCAGAGTGTCTTCCTCGTCAGCGACGAGTCGTGCGTCTCTGTAATTAATTAAATGGTTGTGGGAGTTTCGAAGTAAAACACAAGCGTTTTCCTTCCCTTGTCCACCACTTTTCGTATTTTCCTCATTAGTTTCACGAAGTCTGTGAAGAAGGATTACATTAGACAGTCTATTCCGTCTTGTCGTTCATGTATATGTTTCTGGGGGAATGTGTGGTCATGTGTCTGTGGGTGTGCATGTATATATGTTTGTGAGTATGCATTTCTGAGGGCGTGTATAGGTATCTGGGGAAGAGGTGCATGTGCCCGCACATTTCTGAAAATATATGTAATATGGCAACCCATTTTTAGAAGTTGTTTAATAGGTATCAGTATTATCTTCTGGGTGAAAAGAAAAATTATTTTATCTTAGGGAAAGTAGGATTCTTTTTTATTCATATGTTCATCCTAGGTTTTATAAAACACTTACATGCACGACTAACCTTTAGAGGAGCCACTCATTCAGATAAGTAAACTAGATAGTCACCAGGACTCCGATTCGAATGGAGAACCAAACACTAGAGAAAACCTAAAACAAAAAATGCAAAAAGGGAAGCAAATGAGAACAAAATAACGAAGGTGTCCTTATTTCAATCTCTCTCTCTCTCTCTCTCTCTCTCTCTCTCTCTCTCTCTCTCTCTCCCTCTTCTCACACATACATACACACTTGAAACACACCTACACCAGGTGTCTAACTAGAAACACCTGTTCACTAGGTGCTTCACTAGAAACACATGTACACTAGGTGACTCACTAGAAATGCATGTACACTAGGTGACTCATTAGAAATGCATGCACACTAGGTGACTCACTAGAAACACCTGTTCACTTGGTGCTTCACTTGAAACACATGTACACTAGGTGACTCATGTAGACGCCTACGATGCATGCCCAGTTGAGTTCATATTTCGCGGCACATGGTGCTGCCACCTATAGATCTACCTAGCTGAGTGGGAAGCGATGCCACCTAGCCCTCACTTGGCGTCCTCTCCACCTAGGCTCAACAGCTCCTCCCTGACTGGCTTTCGCACTCACTCTGAAGCTGTGAACCCTTTGTCCAATAAATCGGAAGCTAGTCAATGGCCGCATATCTCACCTACCTCTACGCAACCCGGTTCTAGAGCAATCCCACCGTTGCCACCACTGTTTTAGACTGGTTACTGTCTCTTGGGGTTACTCTAGAACTTGCCGGGTAGCGTAGAGGTAGGTGAGATATGCGGCCTTTGACTAGCTTCCGATTTATTGGACAAAAGGGGTTCACAGCGGGCAGAGTGAGGTAGGCCGAAAGCCAGTCAGGGAGGGGGAGCTGTTGAGCCTAGGTGGAGAGGACGCCAAGTGAGGGCCAGGTGGCATCGCTTCCCACTCAGCTAGGTAGTTCTATGGGTGGCAGCACCATGTGCCGCGAAATATGAACTCAGCTGGCACGCATTGTAGGCGTCTACATAACACATGTCCACTAGGTGACTCACTAGAAACACATGTTCACTAGAAATGCATGTTCACTAGCTGACTCATCTGAAACACACCTACACCAGGTGCCTCACCTGAAACATACCTACACTAGGTGCCTCATCTGAAAGATACCTACACTAGGTGCCTCACCTGAAACACGCCCACACAAGATGCCTCACCTGAAACACACCTACACAAGGTGCCTCACCTGAAACACACCTACACTAGGTGTCTCACCTGTAATGCACATACACTAGGTGCCTCACCTGAAACACACCTACACTAGGTGCCTCATCCGAAACACACCTACACTAGGTGCCTCACCTGAAACACACCTACACTAGGTGTCTCACCTGAAACATACCTACACTAGGTGTCTCACCTGAAACACACCTACACTAGGTGTCTCACCTGAAACACACCTACACTAGGTGTCCCACCTCAAACACACCTACACTAGGTGCCTCACCTGAAGCACACTTACACTAGGTGTCTCACCTGAAACACACCTACACTAGGTGTCTCACCTGAAACACACCTACACTAGGTGCCTCATCCGAAACACACCTACACTAGGTGCCTCACCTGAAACACACCTACACTAGGTGTCTCACCTGAAACATACCTACACTAGGTGTCTCACCTGAAACACACCTACACTAGGTGTCTCACCTGAAACACACCTACACTAGGTGTCCCACCTCAAACACACCTACACTAGGTGCCTCACCTGAAACACACTTACACTAGGTGTCTCACCTGAAACACACCTACACTAGGTGTCTCACCTGAAACACACCTACACTAGGTGCCTCACCTGAAACACACCTATGTTAGGTGCCTCACCTGAAACACACCTACACTAGGTGTCTCACCTGAAACACACCTACACTAGGTGTCTCACCTGAAACACACCTACACTAGGTGTCTCACCTGAAACACACCTACACTAGGTGCCTCACCTGAAACACACCTACACTAGGTGCCTCACCTGAAACACCTACACTAGGTGTCTCACTTGAAACACAACTACACTATGTGTCTCACCTGAAACATACCTACACAAGGTGTCTCACCTGAAACACACCTACACTAGGTGCCTCACCTGAAACACACCTACACTAGGTGTCTCACCTGAAACACACCTACACTAGGTGTCTCACCTGAAACACACCTACACTAGGTGTCTCACCTGAAACACACCTACACTAGGTGTCTCACCTGAAACACACCTACACTAGGTGTCTCACCTGAAACACACCTACACTAGGTGTCTCACATGAAACACATCTACACTAGGTGTCTCACCTGAAACACACCTACACTAGGTGTCTCACCTGAAACACACCTACACTAGGTGTCTCACCTGAAACACACCTACACTAGGTGTCTCACCTGAAACACACCTACACTAGGTGTCTCACCTGAAACACACCTACACTAGGTGTCTCACCTGAAACACACCTACACTAGGTGTCTCACATGAAACACATCTACACTAGGTGTCTCACCTGAAACACACCTACACTAGGTGCCTCACCTGAAACACACCTACAATAGGTGCCTCACCTGAAACACACCTACACTAGGTGTCTCACCTGAAACACACCTACACTAGGTGTCTCACCTGAAACACACCTACACTAGGTGCCTCACCTGAAACACACCTACACTAGGTGTCTCACCTGAAACACACCTACACTAGGTGTCTCACCTGAAACACACCTACACTAGGTGCCTCACCTGAAACACACCTACACTAGGTGCCTCACCTGAAACACACCTACACTAGGTGTCTCACCTGAAACACACCTACACTAGGTGTCTCACCTGAAACACACCTACACTAGGTGTCTCACCTGAAACACACCTACACTAGGTGCCTCACCTGAAACACCTACACAAGGTGTCTCACCTGAAACACACCTACACTAGGTGCCTCATCGGAAACACACCTACACTAGGGGCCTCATCTGAAACACACCTACACTTGGTGACTCACCTGAAATCTTTCCACTCAGCCCAGGCAGAACTGTTGTTCTTGTCAATGATGTTGACTCTCAGCTCATGGTCCCTGCCCTTGGTCATGACGTGCAGTGTCTCTAGTCCTGTGAAGAACGTTGTTTTTTAATATACTATCTAGTGTGTATCTGAAGAACATTGTTAGTTAGTACACCATATAGTGTGTCTGTTCTCTCTCCGTAGGGCTGTGGTAAATGTACTGACACTTAATGAGCACCTGTTAACGACTCCTCATTGAACACTTGCTGGCCCTAAATCCTCAGTCAACACTTGTTGTCCCTGACTCCTCAATGAACACTTGTCCCTGACTCCTCAGTCAAAATGTGAGGACTAGGGTCAAGTATTATACATACATTTTTTTCGTATAATTTGGTGAGTGTTAAAGAAAGGAGTAGTGGCTTACCACTTCACTTCTTAGGGTGGTACTCACCTAATTGTACTCACCTAATTGGGGCTGCAGGGTCGATTTATAGCTCCTTGCCCAACCTCTTCACTGGTCGCTACTGGATCCACACATTCCTTGCTCCATGAGCTTTATCATACCTCTTTTTAAAGGTATGTATGGATCCTGCCTCCACTACATCACTCTCCAGACTGTTCCACTTCCTGACAACTCTATGACTGAAGAAATAATTCCTAACACCTCTGTGACTCATATGAGTCTTCAACTTCCAATTGTGACCCCTAGTTGCTGTGTCCCATCTCTAAAACATCCTGTCTCTGTCCACCCTGTCTATTCCTCTCAGTATTTTATATGTCGTTACCATGTTCCCCCTCTCTCCTGTCTTTAGATTCCTGAACGATTCCTTACTGATGTATCGGGACGCTATTTTTAGGTTTGCTAGTCGCCCATATGCTGCAGCAGTTATTTGGTTGATGTGCGCCTCGGGAGATGTGCTCGGTATTTTGCTTACCCCAAGATCCTTTTTCTTGAGCGAGGTTTGCAGTCTTTGGCCCCATAGACTGTATTCTGTCTGCGATCTTATCTGCCCTTCCCCGATCTTCACGACTTTGCACTTGGTGGGGTTTAACTCTAGGAGCCAGTTGCTGGACTAGGCTTGCAGCCTGTCCAGATTCATATGTAGTCCTACCTAATCCTCTCGAAACAAGGACACTTGTGAGTCTATACCTTCCATCATGTCATTCATATATTCCAGAAACAGCACCGGTCCTAAGATCGACCCCTGTGGAACCCCACTAGTTCCAGGCACCCTGTCTGACACGTCGTCACATACCATGACTCACTTTTGTTTTCCTGTCAGGTATTCTCTGATCCACTGCAGTACCTTCCCTGTTATACCTGCCTGGTTCTCCAACTTCTGCACTAATTTCTTGTGTGGAACTGTGTCAGAAGCTTCTTACAGTCCAAGAAAACGCAATCTACCCACCCCACACTCTCTCTCTCTCTTACTTTACCGCCGTCACCTTGTTGGTGACCTGGTGAACGGGGTAGTCACTTTACTACTGACTCTCCCAAGGGTAAGTAATCCACTGGGTTTAATAGGTTGAGTTCTGTCTTTTAAGATTACACCTGTATTGACATAAGGTTTAAACTTGGCTGTTACCTTTTCTCTAGGCCATAACCCATGTTTCCTCTGGTAACCTCTGTTTTCCTTTGCCCGTAGAATTGGTGTTGGGTTGCACTAGTCTAGTGGACCAGGTGGAGTTGTCAATGGAAGGAGGCTCACAGATTCTTGATCAAGACACCTGACGGCTGAGTTGCTGATCTCTCGTATGGTCTGAATGACCATGATTCCTGTCTCGTCAACCCCTGGTCCCAACACTACATATCTGCCAGTCGTTCTCAAGACAACCTTTCCTGGCCAATGGCTGCTGTACTGGACGTTTTCTTTAATCTCCACTACCTATCTTGTATCTGCAGAGCTGAGTACTATTTCAGATTACTGCAGCCTCCCAACATCTTTGAGTCTGCATCCATTGTTAGGATTGGTCACTTAGATTTATATCTTTACTTTTAAAAATTGCTTTAGTCATGGGAAATGTTTCATACTTTTTTATACGTTAAGCAAAAAAAGATATATATTTTATGATTATTCACATCTTCATTTTACTTTTTTCCTGGTATTTAGTTTTCCATTATTTTTCATAAAGGAAGGCGCATTGCAGTTACCTTCCTCATACAATATGTCGTCCCTGACTCCTCAGTGTAACGAGGCTCCTACCAGTTACTGGAATACATCTCCGCCAAGGCCTGTTCTACTTAGGCCTGGTTATATGTGGCCCTATACTGAGTTACTGTTAAGAACATAAGAACATAAGAAAGGAGGAACACTGCAGCAGGCCTGTTGGCCCATACTAGGCAGGTCCTTCACAATCCATCCCACTAACAGAATAATTGCCCAACCTAATTTTCAATTCTACCCAAGAAATAAGCTTTGAAGATTCTATTAACTCAAGTGCGAGTCCCACTCAAATCCAACCCCTCTCACTCATGAATTTATCCAACCTAAATTTGAAACTACCCAAGGTCATAGCTTCAATGACCCTACTAGGCAGACTGTTCCACTCATCAACTACCCTATTTCCAAACCAATATTTTCCTATATCCTTTCTAAATCTAAACTTATCCAATTTGAATCCATTATTGCGGGTTCTCTCTTGGAGAGATATCCTCAAGATATCCTGGGACCACTTCTATGGCCGAAATGACATGTATGCCAGGGATGGGGTTCACTTATCCAGGGAAGGTGTAGGATTTCTCGCTAGCTCAGTTGAGGATGTTGTTAGGGCTTTAAACTAGGATTAGTTAGAGGTATGGGTTTAGGAATGGTAAATAATGAGGGCCAAAATATTGATTCAGGCTTTGATATCATAAATCATAACAATAACAGTAATCGAGTGACACAGGGTAATGATAGTAACAGAAATTGTGTAAAACAAAAGCTGAAAAAGGTTCACAAGAAGATACATATCAATGTATTTTATACTAACTGTCGAAGCGCCAGAAATAAAATTAACGAATTACGTTTGGTAGCATGTGCTGGGAACTTTGATGTCATTGCAATAACTGAAACATGGGCAGCTTACTGACAAGGAGAATGATATGTGCTCTATTTTTAATAATTATTTTCTCTCGGTTTTCACACAGGAAGACATTAATAATATCCCAGTAATTAATTTTTACAGAGGCCCAGAAGAAGATAAATTATTTAATATCACAGTCACTAGCGAAATGATTATGAAACAGCTGGACCGACTGAAACAAAATAAATCGCCGGGTCCTGATGAGCTTTTTGCAAGGGTTCTTAGGGGCGAGGGTACAGAACTCATACATTTCCATTATTTTTCGTCCGATTCTTTTTATTTTTGGCACATGTTTAGAAGAATTTATGTAACATGCAATGACAGAGTTTCAATAAGATCGGCCAACAAACAACTGAGAAAAAAAATAATTACTGATTTTGACATATGGCAGCAGTTACTTCCGGTCTGGCGGTACTAGCGGTGCTGCGGACACTTCCCACTCGTAGAATACATCTAACCCCAAAATATTATAGGATGTATGAATGCCTGATAGCTTGTCTTCATACAGAAAAAAAATACATTTGGTTCGCTTTTGACACTCGCTAAAATATCTGCCTTTTTATCCCCCCACAAAATAAAAAATATTTGAGATATTCCAAATTTTTTCCTTTAATATAATCAAACACACTTTGTTTTATATTCCCTGTGAAAATCATTACAATCTAATCATTAATAATGGACGAGATGTAAGCAATAGGTCAAAATCTTACTTTCGAGATAATCGAAAAGCGCACGCCTCATTTACATCAAAATATTCACGAAAATCTCGCTGTTTTGGGCTTATTCTACGCCTTGTAAGTGATTTCTATTGTTTCCCATGTTAAAATGCCGTTTTCTTTAAGTACGCCAGCAAGGCAATAGAGAAACGTGTATTTATAAGCAGGAAGACTGCTGATCCAGGTCTCTGATGACTGCACTTCCGGTATATGACACTTATTATTATTTTGGCAGTCTTTATTATGCTTTTATCTTATATATCTTATGTCTAATACTATTATTGAATAAATGTTATAAGCAGATAAAGGTATTAGTAATAATAACGTCCAGTATAAAGACATTTGTTGGGAGTATCAAACCGCTGATTATGCAACTATCGTCCTTGGCCGCCTCTTGACTCCTCCCACCTCTGCTATAAGCCCCTCCCACTTCTGCAATAAGCCAATAAGCAGCTTCAACACTGTATTATGATGTTGAGTGGTAAATTTAGTGTATTGGAAAGAAATATATAGAGAAAATTAAACAAAATAAAAAAAACAAAAAATTATGTCGCGCGGTCAAACTTTTTTGCCTTGCGTCGTAAGATAATATGTTTCAAATAGCTATAATTTGCTTTACAAACGTTGTATTAAAATGGGATTTTCACCAAAATGTTGCCAGATTCTTAAACTATTTTTCAGTCAACAAAACTCATTTTCCATATTTTTTCAATTATTTTCGTGCGCCGCCAGATCAAACGTACCTCCTCCTTAAGGAATGCAAAATGGAACTCTGTGAACCAATATCTAACATTTTTAATTTATCTCTTCAAACAGGTGTAGTGTCTGATATGTGGAAGATGGCTAATGTAATTCCTATTTTTAAAGCAGGGGACAAGTCACTACCGTCAAACACCGCCCAATAAGCCTGACCT
>WNWK01029290.1:0-24553 GCA_009830355.1 Cherax destructor | reverse complement strand
TCCCTGATTAAAATTAATTTTGCACATGTGTCAACACACTACTCATCTTTTTCTCCACCTCTCATAGACCCATCTAATATTCAGTCTATCCTTGCCTAGACTTTTATCCTCATCACTTTACTCTTTTCTATGTTCACTTTTTATTTCCTTCATTTACATACCCTATCAAATTTGTCTGCCAATGTTTGCAACTTTTTCATAATACCCAAAAGTACTGTCATCAGCAAAGAGCAACTGGGATAACTTCCACTTTGTATTAGATCCAATATCTTTTAATTCCACACCTCTTCCCAACATCCTAGCACAACTCTTATAAATATGTTAAACAACTTACTGATATGGTAGCATAAATTTCTTCTGGTTCATCGATGGGAGTGTTAGAGAAATTGATCATCTGGTATGGCTGACTTGTGCTCTCATCAAGTGCATTCTGTCTCTGCAAAGAATGAACAACTTTACAGACAACAAAAGATTACATTACAAATTGAAGGGAAGAAACATGCACATACTGTGGCACTCTGAAAGAAAGGGTGTTAATGTTGCAGTTTTATAACTGTAGTATAAGCGCGCCTCTGGCAAGACAGTGATGGAGTGAATGGTGATGAAAGTTTTTCTTTTTCGGGCCACCCTGCCTTGGTGGGAAACGGCCGATGTGTAAATAAAAAAAAATATGGTATAACGGGAAAGGTAGGAAAATGAATATTAAATTTTCTAATGAATAAAGCACAGAGCAGTAATAAATAAAATAAAATCAATAGCCCAAGACATAATTGTAGCACCTTTACTGTTCCTCATTCTTATAGCAAACACAAAAACACCAGCCACTGGAAAGTAGGTGTCTTGATGCAGGAATTGGACCTGATCTCCCCTTCCTTGGATCAAACCTGAATACTTTTTATTTCCTCAGACATTGACTCCTATGGGTTTAGTGCTCAACCATGAATATAATAATTTGCAAACGTTACCAAAATTGGCGTGAAAGTCGCCTTGGTTGAAGATACAGAAAAATCTTCCAGTGGTCAAGACAATAACATGATGTTCATTGGTGACAAATTCCAGATGTTAAGATGTGGAAAGAATGGAGCATTTGAAAGTTGCATAGGATACAAAGCACGAGGCACCATCTCATAGAACGAAAGAATCCTGTAAAAGACTTTAGTATGATGATGTTGGATGACCTGGCATTTAGAGAACACAGAGGTAAATGCCTTGAAAGCCAGAAAAATGACAAATAATGTCATTACTGACACTATTCAGATTACTTGTGTTCTCTCTGTTGGACCACTGTTTGGTGATGACAGCTCTGTTCAGGGCAGGAGAGAGATCAGAGCTGGATAAGACAGAGATTGTTTATTTCCTGTTTAAAGTCAATAAAGGATTTAAACTATTGATAATATATACAGGGAGGATACACACTACCCTAACAATATGCTAGAGTGAGAGATGTGGAAGGAAGTATAAACAGATCCAGTGAAAAGCATGGGCACCATAGGCAAAAATAAGAGAACACTGTGCTAATGTCTGTGGCCCAAGACTATTGAACCTGCTACCAGCAGATATCAGAAATAATGCTAGAACAATAGTCAAAATTTTCAAGAGAAATCTTCATTATTTCTTCTACCAAGAGCCAGGTCATACGGCTGTGATGGATATGTTGGCCAGTGGGTCACTAACAGCAACAGCCTGGGTGAACAGGCAATCAATATAAAAGCCTGACCCTAACCCTGGCTGGGAAGATAGAAAACTCCTGCAATTGGGCACAAGTATATTTCTTTTGAATTGTGAGTTTGTGTAGTGTTGAGTGAGTGGAGTGATACTTGACCTGCCAGCAGTTTGTGTAGTGTTTAATGAGTTGTTGTTGTTGGGGTTTATAGGGCAACTGACAGGGTTGAATGAGTGGAGTGATACTTAACCTGCCAGCAGTTTGTGTAGTGTAGGGTGAGTGGAGTGATGCTTGACCTGCCAGCAGTTTGTATAGTGTAGGGTGAGTGAAGTGATGCTTGACCTGCCAGAAGTTTGTAGTGGGTTATTGTACTTGTTTAGGGTTAATCAAATATCGCAAGGCATGCACCTTTTTGGTCCTGACTTCGGCTGCTCCCAGGCCTTGTGATTATCTCTCCATTAATCTTAGGGTTAATAGTGACTATGCATCACCATATTAATGGGCGGGGGATGGACAGACGAAGTTATATTTTTTTAGTACAGTGGTACCTCGACTTACGATATTTTTTCATTCCAGAATGCTGTTCAAGTGCCATTACCAAACGAATTTATCTCCTTAAGAAATGTTGTAAAATAGACTAGTCCTTTTAGACCCCCAAAATTACACTTACAAAAGCATTTAAAAAAATAAACTTACATAAAAGGGTGAGTTTGGGGACCATCGTAAGTCGAGGTACCACTGTATTTCTGCTAGTTCTCCTGGGACTCATGAGAGTGTTAACCAGGTCGACAAATCCTTAATTCTGGAAGAACCTTGACAAATGTTCATCATCCTGCTGTCCCTTGATGTCCTACTAAGAACCAGATAAGCCCTTGTGCTGGGCCATATAATCATCAGTCTAATTTCTAAACCTTCCACTGAGGGAATTTTTTTGCTTCAAATGTGTACAGCTGAAGTGCTTGATGATTAACTTGATCTCACACTCCTAACAACAAATGGGTACATTTGGTGAAGTGTCTGATAATAAAGTTGCTATTGCACTCCTACCATCTACTGGTCACTGGTATGTCTATGTAGTTCTGGAGAAACAGCTATAGAGTGCCTCTCAGGGAAGGTGCCTTAATGTCTGGAGGATTTTGTGTGTATATTTGACTGACTTGTTAATTAGTGTCAGTCTAGTCACCTAGAGCCCACCAGACTCTCCACATTGCTCTATCAAATAAATGGTGAACACCTCCACAACTGGCTATCAATATTACACCTAGTTGTATATTCACCAGTTTGATGTCTTTAATGACACATGGTTAGTGGTTTATTACCAGGCTCATTGTTCCAACCTAACTGGTCACTGAATGAAGCCTGGGCTGGCATGAGGGTAGATGCACAGTGCATGGAAAATAACATTTGACTAACTCAAGAGATTATTTTTCACCCCACTTACCTTATGCCAATTGTGTATCAATCAGGTCCCTACCTACCTTGCACACGATTATGGACTCCGATCTGCTAAATGAACAAGGAGAGAACTTTCACCTGACCTCTCAGGTGTAATAACTGTACCTGAGGGTTTGATGGTTTTGGACTTGTGGCAAGATGAAAGCAGGACACCTACTTATGTCCTGCTAAATGCTGAACAATAGTCATATCCGAATGGCATCCATCATCATAGCTAATACTCACTCCAGTTAAACAATTCACTGGCAGTATCCTCAAAGTTGCAGTCCATTTCCAAGAGTGTGGACCCCGGCTTAAGTCGAGAAAGTCCACTAATAACACTAATGAATTTTGGTACTCTCTCACAAATGTTGCTACCTTCTACCTGGTCCATGACCAGGCCTCCTGGTGGATCAGGGCATGATCAACCAAGCTGTTACTGCTGACCACATGCAGTCCAGTGTACGAACCACAGCCCAGATGGTCAGGAACATATTTTAATAGGAACCTATCTAGTTCCCTCTTGAAGACAACTAAGGGTCTACTGGCAATTCCCTTATGTATGATGGGAGGCTGCTGAATAGATGCTTGAGGTACACATCAAATTAGAGGCCCCCAGCTCTCTTATTCTCACATCGATGAAAGCACACTTTGTGATGCGTATCCTATTTGGCATATATCCAAAGACTATCAGCTCCAGGCCTTGAAAAACAGCCCAGTGTAAATTTTGGTGATGCTCTGAGGCAATGTTGCCAACGATTGGCAATACAGGGGGCTAATTTAGCACTCTCATCAGGACATCAGTACATAACTATGACATTCATGAAATTCGTCAAAGTTCTGAGACTTTAGTGACAAATAGGTCTCATTTCTAATACAATCAGTCCACCTATTATTACTATTATGCAGGAGGACCCATATGTCTATGGTACATCCAACAAAATAAGCAGACTTGGATATCACTACCGCCTGGCTCTGGTTGGGTTACCAGTATCTCTGGGAGGTTAAATCACCACCACCAGATGATGTAGACCGAACTAAATGTAAACTCAACTAAATGGACAATTGTCACACCTAGGTGGCCTGGCGGCTAAAGCTCTTGCTTCACACGGCGAGGGTCTGTGTTCGATTCCTAGCGTGGGTAAAAACACTGGGCATGTTTCTTTACATGGACCCTCGGTTAAAGGCCGTTCCGGTTAAAGGCCAACTCGGTTAGAGGCCGGTTTTTCGGCTCCCGGTTAGAGGCCGGTTTTTCGGCTCTCGGTTACAGGCCGGTTAGAGGCCGTATGGGATGCATCCGTCCGCAGGCTGGGCCCGCTTGTGCTTCAGTTTGGCTGTCTCTCTCGGTGCATGAGGAAGCTTCTGCTCATTCATCCAAACATTTTGCTATAATCCATTGTTTTTGGTGGTTATTTATCAAGTGCAACTGCGAAATAAGTCACCATGGCCCCAAGGAAAGTTCTTAGTAAAGTTCATTTGGTAAAGAAAGTGAGAAACATGATAGAATTCAAGGCAGGCAGGCATAGAGGCAAGGAGAGTAGCAGGCATGCAGGGAGTATATCAGGCATGCAGGGAGTGTAGCAGGCATGCAGGGAGTGTAGCAAGCATGCAGGGAGTGTAGCAAGCATGCAGGGAGTGTAGCAAGCATGCAGGGAGTGTAGCAAGCATGCAGGGAGTGTAGCAGGCATGCAGGGAGTGTAGCAGGCATGCAGGGAGTGTAGTTGGTGGAGTGACTCTCAAGCTGATCCTAGTGGCATTAAAAGACCACAGAGAGAGCTTTGCTACCTGAAGTCCTTATGGAGGGGGATTACCCTTCCAAACACTAACTCCTCCCTCTTTCCTCCTCCCTATCTTCCAGAAGCCAGCATTAGTCTTCAATAAAGGTATGTAATACTGATTTAATTGTTAACATTTTTTTTTTTTTAATATTTTTGTCTGGAACTGATTAATTGTATTTACATTAATTCTTATGGGGAATATTATTTCGGTTAAAGGCCATTTCGGTTTAAGGCCAAGCTTCTGGAACGGATTATGGCCTTTAACCGAGGGTCCACTGTACTAGCATTTTTTATATATTTACCTTGACACTTCCCTTGAAAGTCCTGAAGGCACCACCTGTACCCTTCATTATCTGATGTCGCACACTCTGGTTGAACTTGAAGGCAAAAGTCTCATGATCATCTCCAGTGCCCTGGTGCCTTGCACTGCCAATATGAACCTAATTAGCTTGAAAATTACATTACTTATATTACTGGCAAATTTATTCTGAATTAACCTTAATGTATAAAACATCTCTAAATACAATTTTGAAGTTATATAACATGTAGAGTTTAGATAATTAATGACACTAATTTCACTCTTCAAGAAAGGTGCCTTGAAGCTGGTGAAAGGCTCATAATCCCTTCTCTTCCTTGGATCACCCATGATTACCTGTCACCTCTCCCATTCCTCCCATGTCCACTGAGGTGCCCTGTGGTCTGGTGGCTAAAGCTCTCGCTTCACACGTAGAGGGTCTGGGTTCGATTGCCAATGAGGGTAGAAACAGTGGTCGTTTCTTTACACCAGTTGTCTATGTTCCCCATCAGTAAAATGGGAACCTGGTAGTTGACTGGTGTGGGTCACATCCTGGGACAAAACTGACATAATTTGTCTGAAATGGTCTGCATAACAAGCAGCTTTTTTTGATAGGAGTGAATGGAGGCATATGGTTTTTAATACTTGACGTGCTGTTGGAGTGTGAGCAAAGTAACATTTATGAAGGGATTCAGGGAAACCGGCAGGCCGGACTTGAGTTCTGGAGATGGGAAGTACAGTGCCGGCACTCTGAAGGAGGGGTGTTAATGTTGCAGTTTTATAACTGTAGTGTAAAGCACCCTTCTGGCAAGACAGTGATGGAGTGAATGATGATGAAAGTTTTTCTTTTTCAGGCCACCCTGCCTTGGTGGGAATCGGCCGATGTGTTAATAAAAAAATAAAAAAATAATATAATATAATAATAATAATATCTTTATTTACTACAAGTACATGTACATGGTATACATGCCTAGCTGACATCAGTGACATACTACTATATAGAAAGTCAATTGTTATGCTGAGCATTTCGGGCAGATTAGGTCAGTGTCCTAGGATGCGACTCACACCAGTTGACTAACACCCAGGTACCCATTTTACTGATGGGTAACATAGACAACAGGTGTAAAGAAACACGCCCAATGTTTCTGCCCTGGCTGGGAATCGAACCCAGGCCCTCGCTGTGTGAAGCGAGAGCTTTAGCCACCAGACCAGACCTGTATACCTTGTACATGTACATACTTGTAGAAATAAAGATATTATTATTATGTACTATATGACCCTTATGGGTTTAGTGCTTCTCCACAAATGTTATAATATGCCATACCTAGGGAATTTTATTAATATTACTTCAGAGATCACACAATTAGATAACATTATTTCCTCAGTGACCTGGTTCAAAATTACCACACCAGGGTAGGAAGGTTAGGAATCCTCTTGCATGAATTAGATCTGTATTACATGAAACTTAACAGAGAGAATAAGTCTAAAAATTTATATATTTCACACAGTGCATTGTTTATTCTAAAAGATTGAGAATTGGGAAAAATCAAGTAGACTAATCCCACATCCCTGTGTTAGGTAAGCTGCCTGTGCACATGTTCTCTACTGTCATCCATGCCAGGAAACCAGGTAATGAAAATTTCTCTATAAATTGTATAGTCATTTATAAAAACATGGAGCGGAACAGTCTGACCAAGAGTGTGCACAAATCTGGGGTTAATGGATGGAAGGAAGGGTAAGGGCATTGCAGGAAAGGTTGGAGGGAGGAGGCAAAGGAGGTTTTGAATGATAGGGGCTTGAGCATCCAATAGGAATTTATGAGCATGACAGATCAGTGTGAAGACAAGTGGTATTTAAGATTTGATGTACTGTTAGAGTTTGAGCAAAGTTACATTTATGAAGGGATTCAGGGTAACTGGTCAACTAGACTTAAGATCTGGAGGATGGAAGCACAGTGCCTGCACTCTGAAGGACAAGTGAGGATGCTGTGGGTTGGATAATCATTTAAATTGTGATGTCTGCACACTTTTGGCATATTAGCTATTGAGTAAGTGATGGTGAATGTATTTCCTATTTTGGGTTACCCATCCTTGGTGGAAACAGATAACAGGGTTTTAAAAAATGACAAAAGAAATGTCAGGCAATGGGATCATTTAAAAACTAGTACTACCTGCTGGGCGCTACTCAGTAAGAACTGTCGGGTTGAGTTTAACATGGCTTCATTGTCTCATTCAAGTATGCTACCTATATATCTGATGCCTTCTTCAAATCCCTAATAAGCTTACTCTTCCTTTCCTCCTCTCTGACAGTCACACTTTTAATGCAGAATCTCCATGATTTCTTAGCTGTTACCGACTTGCTAAATTAACTGTGACCCATCTGTCTTTTTATTGATATCCTTCACTCAGCACCATTTTTATCCTTCTGTGTCCCCATGAGAGGTTCCTTAATGCCAGTGAAGGGCTCTTGATGCAAAGAATTGCTCCTGTCTTCCCCTTCCTTGAATCAAACCTGACTGCTCTCTCCTCTTTCCTCAGGCACAGTATGACCCCTACAGGTTTAGCACTCCTCTCTAAATGAGAAGATCATGTAACTTTATCTGTATTTTCACCGTATCTCTGTTTACAGAACTTAGAAAAGACCACTCTATATGTTGTATCATAGAACTTCAATATCCTAAATCCATACAGAATACTACATATTTACTTTCAGAGTAAAAATAAGTTTATTTTAATGATAAAGAGAATGAAATCCAGAATTATTAAATTTTTTCTTAAGTTGATTATACAGTAAGAATATCTTAAGAAGTAAAGAAAAATATAATTATACCTTTCTGGTGTAGGACATGGAACTGAATAAGAGTTTTGACTGATCAGAGATTCATACTCTGAACCTTCAGTAACACTGCTTATGTTAACAGTCAACTCAGTATTAGTCTTATTAAGGAGCTTTCCTGGGAGGTACTTGACACTGGCCTTAAAGCGGTGTCGGTGTGTCAACTTTCTCATGAGTGCATTGCTCTCTTCACATTCCTCGTCTGCGTGTAGCTCTTCCTCATCCATCATTGGTTTACCTAGAAAAAACAAGAAATAGAAAATTATGTTTGCAAACAAGACAATCATGTGTGTTTTTCCTTTCCTGATTGATATGCCCGCAATGCACAGCATATTAGGGGCTTTTGGCATGTACATCTCATTAATAACTATGTTTCTTGTCTACCATGTATCATTGTACCATGTCTCAATAAAGTATTATTATTATTATTATTATTATTATTATATTAAAAATATATGCGGAACAAAATTTAATGTTTCTTAAATGGAAATCCTTTGTATAGTACCATTGTTACTCATCTCGTTAATGGTTGACTCTGGGGGTTCTGTGAGAGGCGGCCATTGTGGGTTGTCTTGTAACTGAGTTTCCAGTTGAGTATAAAGTTGATGGGAGCCACATTTGTCTTGTAACCATGGCAACACGTACTGCTGCACTACACCATACAACACCACCTCTAAAACACAAATTGGTTTCTCTTCTTATAAAATCCAAATCATGCCATAGTCAAATACATATATTACCGTAGCTTAGATATTGTATATACCTAGATAAAACTAACACTTTTCCACCTTTTCCTAAAGAATTGATTTACAGTTGAACACTCAAGTTCATATGAGGACCAAAAGTATTCTGAACTTACAAACCATACCACGGGCGGGGCTTGAACCTGCGGTTAGAGTCGTTAAACTCTAGACTGAAGCGCCAGCCACTGGGTTAGCTGGCTACAATAAGAGTCATCCAACTAGGTATATTTATACACCATAGGAAGGTTAGCATAGGCACCACTGTGACCACAAATGCAAGCTTTTACAGACGAATCTCCCGCCAGCATGGCCGTGACGAACTCTAGCTCAAGTCCCCTCGAAGCCGTCATCATGACTCACGAAACCGTAATGACACGATTGCAAACAAACCATACCACGGGTGGGGATTGAACCCGTGGTTTGCAAGTGTCATTACGATTTCATGAGTCATGATGACGGCTTTGAGGGGACTTGAGCTAGAGTTCGTCATGGCCACGCTGGCAGGAGATTCATCTGTAAAAGCTTGCATTTGTGGTCACAGTGGTGCCTATGCTAACCTTCCTATGGTGTATAAATATATTTTATTAGTCCAGTGGCCGACACATTGGTTGGAGTTTTACAACTCTCTAACCACGGGTTCAAGCCCTGCCCATGGTATGGTTTGTTTGCAATCATGTCATTATGATTTCGTGAGTTATTCTGAACTTATGATCCAAATGATGTAACTCAATGAAAATCAAAAGATAAACCTGAAAGAATAATTTACGAGAGAAGACATCGAAGTATAATCTAAGAGGATTATATCAATGTTCGAGTACCAACACAACACTAACTTTGTGATTCTTTGAGGTATCAGATTTTAAGCTAATGGTGCTCAACTATACTACATGTATCAAAACAAATTGAACTATTAATGTGAGAGTAATATAAGTGCAGTGCCAGTTACCTTTATGGAAATTACTGTAGTTTGAACATTGTGACCCCTATACGTATTAGTAATAGTGAGAACAAGGGTGAGTGAGGGGGTAAGGGGAAGGGGTGAGTGTGGGGGTAGGGGTGAGTGTGGGGGTAGGGGTGAGTGGGGGATAGGGGTGAGTGTGGGGGTTAGGGTGAGTGAGGGGTAGGGGGTAGGGGTGAGTGAGGGGTAGGGGGTAGGGGTGAGTGATGGGTAGGGGTAGGGGTGAGTGATGGGTAGGGGGTAGGGGTGAGTGAGGGGTAGGGGTAGGGGTAGGGGTGAGTGAGGGGTAGGGGGTATGGGAGAGTGTTGGGTAGGGGGTAGGGGTGAGTGAGGGGTAGGGGGTAGGGGTGAGTGAGGGGTAGGGGGTAGGGGTTAGTGGGGGTAGGGGTGAGTGAGGGGTAGGGGGTAGGGGTGAGTGGGGGGTAGGGGTGAGTGAGGGGTAGGGGTGAGTGACGAGTAGGGATGAGTGAGGGTATGGGTTAGTGGAGGTAGGGGAAAGTGCAAGACTAACATTTAAATTAATGTTGGTCTATTAGGTTATTATCTGTTAAAAAGTCAGAGTCTGCTTCGAAGGTGGGTGAGGTCAGTTACAATGAGTGTGTTGGGGAAGAGGAGATGTCAGAAGTGAATCCTTCATATCCACTGATAAACAGGACAATCTTTTAAGATACAGTGGTCTTACGGTGCGACCTGACAATCCCCACAAAGCAGTGCTGGGCATCTCTCTATGTGGCATCCATGAGCGAGTCACCTACCTACCTCCCTGGAGGTAGTTGTGAGGGTCAACGCCCCCGCGGCCGAGTCCTTGATCAGTGTCGGATACATGAGCAGGATAGTGTAGTCTCCCAAACACTACAGCGGTGGGAAGAAGATGGCCAGAATCCTAAGCATGGTCTGATAGAAAACAATGTATTATGGTCCAACGTTTTTGTCAGCAGTTACAGAGTTATTGATAAATCAGGACGTCAGGAAGCCAAGAGGTCTTGAATAGCTGTCCAAGCAGCTGAGTCTGCTTGTTCATTGCCCTGAACATTGATGTATCCAGGGATCCAGCAAAAAATTACTTAGTGTTTACTAGAAATGTAATACGTATAATCAAAGCTCTATATGAAGGATGATGGGATGAGGGAGCTGAATTTCTGAATAGGCTGTAATACACTCTGGGAGTCTGAAACAGCTAAGAATGGCGAGGCGGACATGGATGCAATGTGTACGATAGCAGTGAGAATTGCATATAACTTAATGTGAAACACTGGCCAATTCTAGTAAGTAAACTTTGGATTATTCTTTCAGAAAAAAACGGCTACATACCCTACACCAGGGCTACTCAACTACTATGAGCAAAGGTCCACTTGGGACAAGTACCAATGTATGCAAAGGTCCAGATACATTTTTTACACACAATCATGAAAAGCAACAAATCCAAGTATAGGGCAGTGTATGCTAGAATACATACTGTATCCCATTCAGTGTATGCATTCCATTCAGATAGAATAATGTATTAATCCCACTCTTGTGTACCACCTGATCCTGAACGTGGTAACAGCTGTTATTTAACTAAGCTTTCTCCTGAAGCCCGCAGTCCAAATAGAACACTCAGAAGGTCCGGATTTGGACCGCGGGCCGCCAATTGAGTAGCCCTGCCCTACACCATCAACTTGATGGTGTCGGGCAGGTAAGTTTTTAATCCCTTGATGGCATCAATAAATATAAATACTAATTGGTGAACATCGCAATAGCACGAAAATGATATTGGAAGTGCTCAATAAAGAGTGAGCTTGAAGTTGTAGTAGGTAAGCGAGCATATGCACATGCAAATGGGAAGCAGTAAACATGAATCATCGGAACTTTCCAAGGAGGGAAAAAGTAAGATGCAGCATGAACCCATGGCAAGTGAGTCCTTAAACTCACAGGCCAGAGCACTAACCATTCGGTCAGCTGGCTCTAATAAGATTAATCAAACTAGGTATATTTCTATGCAACACAGAGATTAGCATGGATCCCATGCCATGGGTTCAAATCTCATGAGTTTTGTGATTCGTTTGCAGTCGTGTTATTGTCGGAAGGGAAAAATTGTTAACTTGTTCAGCTTTCTTCAGTGACAATGCACATCCCACTCTTGGAAAGATACAATTTGACCAACATGCCTCATTAGTGCTTTGCAATATGCTGTATGACCCTTGCAGGTTTAGCACATCTTTTTTATTATAATAATAATAGTGCTTTGCAAATGTCATGGTCAGTAAGGTAATCAACAGATGTCGTTGGTTGAAAAAAAAAAAAATCATCCAAGATTATCTCTGAAAGACAGCTTGGAGGGAAAGAAGGTTCGAGGAATTGTGCTTCTTAGGATAGGAACGAGGAGTGCCAGTAATAGTGTCAGGATCATCAATTACAAGTCGAGGTCGTTTGGACGGTGGCTTTGAGCCGGTCTGTCCTGTGATGCGTGAACGATCCGAAAAACAATGCAGCATTGTGGGAGAAGCTGGGAGCAAGGTCACAGGAGTAAGAAGGTCAAAGCCCCTTTATATGCTCTGTGTGTCAGGTTGGATAAGGGCACTGCAGGGGTGAGAGGCCAGGGAGGAGGTAAAGGATGAATATTACTATTTATGAATGATGTTCTATTTTTTTTAAAACGTAGGGGGGTGAAAGGGAACAGCTCCGAGGAGAAACAAGAACCCCTATATCACCTCTAGATTCATGAGCATTCTCAATGCAGCCAATAGTGATACTGCAGGAAAACCCAGCCAGGACCCTACCTGGTATACAAGGGTTCCCAGTGCACCAGAATGGCACCTCCAGCCACAGGAGCCAGGCTCGGCAAACAAGAGAGATGTGAGACTGGAAACACCAGGAGTCATACCTCTTTGGCTGCAACCTCCAGAACCAAAAGGCAGCTCCCAGGAATACTTTCGTCATCCAAGGATACGTGAGGCTGCCCACCAGGGCTTCAAGGGGTGGTCCACCAAGGCCCCAGAGGGCAGCCCAACTCATCCACAAATAATAAAATTCCCAGAGCAAACAGTGCCACCATCGAGGTCCATGATGGAATGGGATGGATAACAATCTCCTTTCCCTCTGCCTAGGAGCTGAAACTGACAAGAAAAAAAATCCCCAAATAAGGTCAAATGGAGAAAGAAGGGGAAAGGGGGTATTTAGATTCAAACCAAGGGGACAAGAGGTCCAATTCCTTGGATTAAGTGCCCCTTCACCAGACCAATGCACCCTCCTTCACACTTTGAAGAGGTACTGTATTGTAACTGTTAGAGAAATGTTAAATTAATAATTATCATCATTCCATTAGACAAAGAGGCACTGTGACATGCTATGAGTATGTTACATTTTATTTGGTGTATGTCACGGTCCCATTTAGGCTGCCTCCCGACCAGCGAACCAGGTGCTAAGGATTTAACAATAGGGGCCCCTTCGTTATATCAGTACCTTGGTTCATTGGCCAGTCACAGACAAGCCTGCCAGAGCTGTGAAGCAATGTGGTTCACTTGTGACACGAGGTTTCGTAGACTTGTCTAGGGTGTGGGTTGCTAATGGTGTTTTGTCTGGCTCTTGCATTCTTGCCTTCTTTGATCACAGTGTTGTACACTGTTGTACATATTTTAAATACCAGCTTGCTTATCTGAAGGAAATACTGGTCATATAACTTCTGTCTTTTGCTTGCCCCACTATTTATTCAATTACGACAAAGTGTGCAGGCCATTCTACACCCGTGTTCGTAATAGGCACTTAACTACTTGAAAGTCATCTGCATCGTATTAAAACTTACCTTGCATTCAAGGCTGGTTCTTGTTCATCTAAGAAAACCTCTTTATGTCAACAAGATAATTATGGTTCAGCAGCATGTCCTCCAACTTAGTGTTTTCAACTGTTTAAGTGAGAATGGTGTTTTCCATGTTTCCAGACAACTGCTTGTTTATATAACTGTGTTACTGGTGCTTAACTATGCATAAGCCTAGGTTAATTGCAATTAGGTTAGGTTGACCTAACTTAAAATACCAAATATTTTTTTTTTTTTGGTGTTAGGTTAGACGGTACATTAGGTGATGCTCAAGCACACTTAAAATAACTTGCTAATTGGAGACAGTTTGGTTTAGAGATACAGTATTGTATATACCTCTGTACTGTATATATCTCTGTATTAACAAAATATACCCAAGGATACTCTGCCTGCTGAGACAAGATCCGTAATGGCTCCCTTGTATGAGAAAACAATGAAATTCGTCATACCTCCCACATGAAGCAGACAGCACAGTTAATGCAAGCAGTCAGGAAGACAACACCAGAAAAGCCCATATCAGGAATGTCTCTGAAGTTAAGTAGATCTCTGAGCCACAACCCTTTATAGAAGGTGATAAATGTGATGAGTGTTGTCGCCAGCAGCAGGTATGCCGTCAACATGTCTGTAAATAATGATGAAAACAAACACATTAATTAATAATAATAAACACACCTCTTTAACCCTTAAACAGTCCAAACGTATATATACGTTTGCTCGCCCAGTGCCCCAAATATTATGAAAAAAAAAAAAAAAATTATAGAAATAAAGAGCACAATTTTCTAAGTGTTACAGGATAAAAATAAAAACTTTAGGGTCAATACTTACCGAGATATGACACCGCGAAGTTGGCACTTGGCAATCACCTGATGGCAACATGAAGCACTGCCGCTTGCAGAAAATCTACATACATATTTACCATTTTCTTCCATTTTTTTTTTTTAATATTTTTGTTTTTATTATATATGATAACTATTTTACAGTAAATCTTTTGATTTCAATGTCAATTGTTGTTTACAGTGGACCCTCGGTTAACGAATACCCCGGAAATCGTGCAATTATGTAAGTATAATTTTGTAAGTTCTTGTGGAAGTGTATTTTTGGGGGTCTGAAATAGACTAACCAACGTGAAATTTTTCCTTAAGGGAGTAAATTCGTTCGGTAATGGCACTTGAGCAGACTTCAGGAGTGAAATTTTTACGAAACTCGGGGGTCCACTGTATACACCAATATTATATACGAAATTATTATCATACTGAGACAAACACACATGTACACACTGATAGGTGATTTTGCACACCTGGCTGAATCACATTCTATTATCTACAACTATATACGTACAAGTATTTACATGTCCCACTTATGTTTCTAGAAGTCCACAATTGTATGAAACTCCATGAAGCATGGATTCATACAGAGTGCCACTCCACACTGGTGACATATGAATCGTGTGTCCTTCCGCTGTTGGGGTCGTTTTGTGGTGGTAGCACACACATCACACTTCTTCTGGGAATGCTTCTTCTTTGGGGTAGGTGGTAAAGGTACCAGGTAGTGACAGTTAGGGATGATTCGGTCTGGCACTTGCCCCACTGGCTGTGGTTGTGGTTGGGGAACAAGTCGCTGTTGAGGGCCAGGTACAGGTGTGGTACCATACTTTTTTGCTGTTTTACGATATTCAGGGAGAATTCCGCAAAATGTTGTCGTTTTCC
The DNA here is from genome assembly GCA_009830355.1 of Cherax destructor. Lineage (NCBI taxonomy): Eukaryota > Metazoa > Arthropoda > Malacostraca > Decapoda > Parastacidae > Cherax > Cherax destructor. The sequence goes on along the minus strand of WNWK01029290.1, from coordinate 9,348 downwards.
AGTCTTTATTTCGTACATATTGAATGCATTGTTCACTGCAATGTCTACAAGGTGGAAAAACAGTTTTATATACCACTTGCGACTCCTACACACACAGTCAACGAACCCTATCATCATGTCACACTTGTCAACTAGGTGCATATTGTTCGTATAGTCGACGACAACAGTTGGCTTGACAATATGTTCATTGGTGTGCCGGTTCATTTTGTCTGTTTGTACCATCTCGTTTCTGTGGATGGTTGACAGAAATGTCACGTCCCGTTTGTCTTGCCACGTCAGTGCCATGATGTCATTGGCATGAAACACTTGCACTGTACTTTCAACATTGCCAATGAACCTTGGCATATGTTTATTCCTTCTCACTGTTCCACATATATCAGTATTGTTCACACGCAGGAAATCAGCGAGCATAGGGCTTGTATACTAGTTGTCTGTGTACAATGTATGGCCCTTGCCAAGGTATGGTTCCATCATCCTGCGAACAACATCACCAGAAATGCCCAACATGTGCCTGGTATCATCGAGTGTGTTTTTCCCGGTGTATACAATGACATCTAACACAAGACCTGTCTCACAGTCGCACATAACAAAAAGTTTTATACCAATGTGATTACGTTTGCTTGGTATATATTGCTTGAATAGAATCAAGGACTCGTCGACAACAATGTTCTTGAAAGGATAAAAGTATACACTGAATTTCTGCTTCAGGTACATAAACACTTCCTGGATTTTGTATAGGTCATTTCTGTTGGGCATATTCCTGTCTGAGAAGTGCAACATTCGTAGCAACAGAATAATCTGTTGCAGGGAAGGAGGTCACGGAAGACAGGAGTACTGTTGAAGTGGTCTGTGGACCAGTAGTTACGTATATTGTTCTTATAGGTATGTGGCATAAGCATGACAGTGGCAAGGAATAAATACATTTCAGCCACTGTTGTGCCTTTCCACTTGCGCAGCCATGACAATTCTCCAACCCCTGCTGTGTTGTCCATGACATAGTGATAATAATTGTTCGTCTGGGTCACTATCAAGTTCATTATAGGCTCGTCAAAGTATAACTGGAAAAAGTCTAACTCTGTAGACTCATTCGTAATGGGACATTCTGGCAGGATGCCACTTCCACTCACATCAAAATCAAAAGGCTGTGGCACGAATACACTTTGTGTCCACTTCCACTCTCGGTCACATGGTGCAGGGTAGACCTGTGGCATGGGGTGTGGGGGAGCAGGTTGTGGGACAGGAGTGGATGCAGCACATGGCTGAGGGGGTGCCGGGTGGTCCTTTGTCTGTCCAGACACCGTGCCACCCACCACTTCTTCCTCCATCCCCGCAAATTCACCTTCATGATCATTATCACTATCAGTTGCCGGGGTTTTGGATCGTGACCTGCCACGACCCTTGGGGACTGTATATGGCACACTGCCTGAACGTAGGCGACGCTGCCTAAAAGTACGCTTCAGGTGAATAATGAACATCACTATCACTAGATGAATCCTCCAATGGCATAAAATCAATCTCATCATCACTTACATCACTTTCACTATCACTAAAACACCGGGAAAATGATAGTTTCCTCTTGCGTAGTTGCCTATGGGTAACACTCGCCACTCCAGAGGTGCTTGGCCCAGGGTCTTGTGTGGCCACACTGGCCACCCCAGAAGTGCTTGGCCAAGGGACTGGTGTGACCACACTGGCTACCCCAGAGGTGCTTGGCCCAGGGTCTGGTGTGGCCACAGTGGCCACCCCAGAGGTGATGGGCTGAGGGTCATCTGGGTTATCGTCGATATTTTCACTGATTCCTTTATTATTAGTGGCCACATTGGTGTCAAATCCACTAATCTCACGTTGTATATCACTTTCCTAGAATATTAGTGTTAATACGACGAGGCGTGAGTGAATCACGAGGATGTGCCATGATGTTGACCCAAGATGGAGCTGAATGTAACTGGTCCTACCATGTGGTACCCAGGCGTCCAGGATTTTTTTAACCCAGCGCACACTGAGTGCGCAGACCCATTCTCTCATGCCTAGGCAACTCAGGCCTATCGCGCCAATTTTGAAGGAATGAAAAATAAAACGTAAATATACGTTTGGGGCAACAGCGGTACTAACGTATATATACGTGTGGACCGTTTAAGGGTTAAGGGGGGATGGGGAGGGCTCTTGATGCAATGAACTGAATCTGTCTTTTCCCTTTCTTGGATCAAATCTGATTGCTTCTCATTACCCTAGATGTTGTATGACCCCTAGAGGTTATGCACTTCACCTAAGCATTATAATAATAGAGCAAGATAATGAATGAGATCTAAGTACGTAGATATATTGATGTAATTAACAGTGTATGCAAATTTTAAATTTTGCACCAAAATTAATTTTCAGAACAATATATGCAAATATACTGTGGTATAATGGGTGGCCCGGTTCTGGTGGCTAGAGCTCTTGTTTCACACATGGAGGGCCCGGGTTCGATTCCCGGCGGGTAGAAACATTTCGACGTGTTTCCTTACACCTGTTGTCATGTTCACCTAGCAGCAAATAGGTACCTGGGTTGTTAGTTGACTGGTGTGGGTCGCATCCTGGGGGACAAGATTATGGACCCCAATGGAAATAAGACAGACAGTCCTCGATGACGCACTGACTTTCTTGGGTTATCCTGGGTGGCTAACCCTCCGGGGTTAAAAATCCGAAGAAATCTTATCTTATCTTAATGGTGTCCAACCTATCTAAGGTCAGCCGAGATTTAGTATTAAGCAATAAATCAAATATATTAATTATGTCATCTCAAAGAGTAATTCTTGTTCAGAAAGAAAGTTCTGGCTGTAAAAAAGGGACCTTTTTTTTCTTATTAGTCAGGGGATAGACTTACAAATGAACAACTAGAGAACAATAATAACAGAAGCTTGTGATTAGAGAACATACAGTTAGTGTAGATGGGCTTCCTGTAGGGGGCAGCGTGAGAGTAAACAAAGGCCCCGATGATGACTGAGTAGAAGCTCATGATGATGAGAGTTGTGTTCTCATAGGAGGGTTCTAGTGGCCACGTGTACTCCTTGTACACGAAGGGTTCAAACCTGAGAGTGGCGATACAACAAGACGATCCAGAAATTGATTAAAAACAAAATGCTTTTAAAAAAATAAAATTATAAGTGATAATATACAGTGGACCCCCGGTGTTCGTCCATTTTTCGTAACAGAATGCTGTTCAAGTGCCATTACCAACCGAATGTATTCCCTTAAGAAATAATATGAAGTAGACTAGTCCTTTTAGACCCCCAAAACTACACTTATAAAAGCATTTAAAAAAATAAACTTACATAAAAGGGCGTGTTTTGAGCAGGACGAACACCGGGGGTCCACTGTATACCTCATGTGGATTTTTTTTTTTAAATAATTTCCTAAATGTAGAACATATAAATGAATAATACAATAAGTGTGTATTAAAATGTGATGCTATTTGGACCTTTCGAGAAATTTCGAGTGAGGGGTGTAGAAAAGCTGCGGAGTGATGCTGGGGGAGACCCTATGTTGAATTTAATGTGTGAGCATTGAACTGAGGTATGCAATGTGGTTGGGCGTTCTCAAAGGTCAATTGGGGGTTTTCGGCCTGAATTTGTAATTAGGAACCCGCGATATTATTGTTCCTTGCTGAAGAATTGGGACAGGAAATTTTCAGGACCTCAAGAATTATGTGTGGATGGTGGAAAATAAGGGATGCAAACATCACTCACAGGGAAGTGCACCATTAGTCCTTGCATTTAGATCTCTAGCTGGCCAGTGTAGGTTCTAGGTGTTAGGCAGGTGCTGTGGTGTGATCCATCTACAGTAATTAAATGGTGTTAATACTAGTTATATTTTGTGTACCCAGCAAGCCAAATCACATACAGTCCACAACTTCAATTTACAAGAGTAGCTGGTTTTAATATTATAATTAATTTAATGTCAGGTCTAGCTTTTTATGAGTGATAGGGAGTGGACAACAAGGGAGTTACAGTTCAGTGACCTGCTGTGACTTAAGTCCCACTTACCTCACCCAAATTACTTGCAGGTAATAATTCAGGTAATGCCCTGTAAGGCTCGCAGGTAATTTGCTCATATAATAATAATTTTCAAAACCCCAAATGTACTAATCCTGTGAACCTTTTGGGGGCCTAGTTCCCAGTTTTTTTTTATTTATTCATGTGCTGTGTGCAACATTTAAGACATTTATTAAGGAAACGTTTCGCCCACTAGAGGTTTTGATAATGCTATAGAGTTTACTGAAATCAGATGTCATGTAGTAGAGAGGTCAGGTAAAACAGATAGGTCAGGTAAGTGGAGAGAGGACAGTTGGAGCAGCAAGTGGTTATGTCAGGTGGTCGTAGTGCATGATGCTCAAGGGCGGGGCCATGTTGTCACCTAACAGCAGTCCCTTGTTAAGGAAAAATTCTCACGAGTAAATCAGAAATGCTGAATCCATCAGAGTTTTGCACACCTGTGTTAGATACAGCTATCATGACTGCTTCTAGACAATGTCACCTCTGTACTCTAATACATTAGCAAAGTAGCCCATTGCCTGTGGCCAGGGGGCAAAAGCTCTTGCTTCACATGGTGAGTGTCCGGGTTTGATTCTCGTCTAGGGTTGAAATATTGGGCATGTTTCCTTACACCGGTTGTCTATGTTCACCTATCAGTAGAATATGGGTACTTGGGCATTAGTAGACTGGTGTGGGTCGCATCCTGGGACAAAATTGACCTAATTTGCCCGAATGCTCATTGTGAGAAATTTCCTGCATGAGGTTTACAGGGTATTACCTGAATTATTACATGTAAGTAATTTAGGTGAGGTAAGTGGGACTTAGTCACAGTAGGTCACAGAACTGTCACTCCCTCGATGCCCACTTCATCACCACTCTCACTAAAAGCTAGACCTAATATTAAATTAATAATCACAATATTAAACATTAATATCAATAATGGTAAATTATAAAATAATGTGGACTGTATATGATTTGGCTTGCTGGGTGCAACGAATATAATTATTGTACATAAATTATAATAGTGTTATTAGAAAAGAAATTTGTATTACCACTTACCATTTAATTACTTCAGATGGATCACACCACAACACCTGCCTAACAAATAGAATCCTACACTGGCCAGCGAGAAATCTAATAATAATAATAATAATAATAATAATAATTTTTATTTGGACATGATACAAAGAATTACATTTGGTTATTGAGATTACATGAGGTGTACATGCCAAAAGCCCCTAGTATGCAGGGCATTTTGGGCAGACTTAAAATTAACTTAAAACTAGATTGTAAGAATTTTTGTAGATAGTATACAATGAGTAAAGGTGAGTATTTAAGCTATGAAATTTGAACATAGTTTTGTACTTTTGTCTTCATTATAAAATTAATTAAATCAGATTAAACAAATTAAAGCAATAATAATAATAAAATAATAAAAAGTTATGGTTGATAATTTATAAAATAAGTAAAGTTGCATATCTAAGTTTTAAAGTTTGAATATAAGTTGAACATATCAATTAATTATAGCAATTTATTGCAGCAATGCAACTAATTGAGTGAGATAACAATTTAAAACAATTAATTGCATTGCAGTTAGTTTACGTGGTCATTATAATATAAGTGTTGTGGGAATAATTAGCTAAGTAAGTATTATTCATAACAGGTTTTACATTCATTCATTCGTTCATTCATACATTACATTGACTTTGAAGTCAGGTTTTACGTTAAGTGATTATTCTACTTTGCTGGGAATGGTTGATATGGAGCAATTATCTTTGGTTGAGAAGGTGGTTTTTTAGCATCGTTTTGAATTGGGGTACAGGTAGGGTTTCTTTGGCAATGACAGGTAATGAATTCCAAATTTTCGTGCCTTTTATGTGCATTGAGTTTTTACATAGTGTTAGGTGGACACGGGGAACATCGAGGAGTGATCTGTGTCTAGTGTTATGGTCATGTGTCCTGTTAAAATTAGTAAGGAGAAGTTTGAGTGGTGGGTTAATATCTGCATAGAGTGTTCTATGTATGTAATAGGCACAGTAAAAAGTATGGATGTCTTGTATGGTGAGTAAGTTTAGGTTTTTGAATATTGGTGGAGTATGTTGCCTGGAGTGAGAATTTGTTATCATTCTAACTGCTGCCTTTTGTTGTGTTATTAGTTGTCTGAGATGAGTTATTGATGTAGAGCCCCATGCGCAGATTCCCATGCGCAGATTCCATAGGTGAGGTAGGGGTAAATGAGTGAGTGATATAGGGTAAGGAGAGCTGGTTGTGGAACATAGTACCGTATCTTGGATAGTATTCCCACAGTCTTTGAGACTTTCTTGGAGATTTGTTGTATATGAGTCTGAAATTTGAGGCCACTGTCAAGATGGATTCCTAAGAATTTTCCCTCTGTGAGTTTTGTGATAGGGGACCCGTTTATCATTATGTTAAGTGGTGCGTTTGTAGCTCTGTTCCCAAACTGGATAAATAGGTTTTATCAATATTGAGAGTAAGTTTATTGGTCATCATCCAGGTAGATATTTTCTGCAATTCAGTATTTGCAGTGTTGGCTAGTGTGTCTGGGCTTGGGTGAGAGATAACGTATGTAGTGTCATCTGCAAAAAGTATGGGTTTGAGTAGTTGAGATGCATTTGGTAGGTCGTTAATGTAAATGAGAAAGAGTAGTGGGCCAAGAACACTTCCCTGTGGGACACCTACAGTAATAGTTTGCGCAGTGGAGCTAGCTCCATTTGTGTACACATATTGGTTTCTGTTGCTAAGGTATGATTTTAGGTAGTTTAGGGAGTGTCCTCTTATACCATAGTGTGATAATTTTAAGTGTAACAGATCATGGTCAACTGTATCAAAAGCTTTACGTAAATCAATGAAGATTCCCACTGGGATTTCTTTTTTCTCAAGGGTGGTGTAAATTATTTCTAACATGTGTATAATGGCATCATTTGTATTTTTATTAGGCCTGAATCCAAATTGACAGTGGTTGAGTATGTTGTTGGAGGTGAGGTAGGAATATATTTGTCTATGAATTAATTTTTCAAAGATTTTGGAGAGAAGGGGTAAGTTAGATATCGGCCTGTAGTTATTCAGGTCTGCTTGATCTCCTCCCTTATGTATTGGGGTGACCCTTGCTATTTTGAGTATTGATGGGAAGGTAGAGGATTCAATGGATTTGTTAAAGAGTGTTGCAATAATTGGTGAGAGAACTTGAGAGGCTTTTTTGTATATATAAGGTGGTAAGTTATTTAGGTCACCTGCTTTGTTTTTTAATGTGTTGATTATAAGTGAAACTTCTATTGGGTTGGTTGGGGCTAGGAATAGTGTGTTCGGATAGGTGCCAGTGAGATAGTCGTTAGGTTTAGTATTTGAACTTGGAATTTTGCTTGCCAGCTTTTTACCTATGGTGGAGAAGAAATCATTGAGTTTGTTTGCTGTTTCAATAGGTGGGAGTAGGGGTTCATCTGGTTTTGTTAGCTTGATTGTTCTGTTTGTGGATATCTTTTTTGTTCCTATAATTTCAGATAGGGTTTTCCAGGTCTTTTTTATATCACCTTTTAAGTTATGTAGTCTGTTCTCATAGTACAATTTTTTTGACCTTCTTATCAGACTCGTTAGGTTTGATGAGTAGCGTTTTGTTTGTTCTCTTGTTATTTGTCCCATTCTGTACTGGATTTGAGTATGCTGGGGGTTAGCCAGGGACTATTTAATCTTTTAGTTGTGATTTGTTTAGTTTTTTTAGGGCAGTGCTTATTATAGAGGTATTGGGTCTTTTTAAGAAAATTATTAATACATAAGTCAGTATCTGGGAAGTTGTCTATTTCTGTTTGCCAGTCAATGTTTGTCATAGCTGTTATAAAACTATTTATAGCTGTCTCATTATGTAGTCTGAAGGTAACTTTAGTAGTCTCTAGTGGTAATTTTCCGAGATTTGTTATGAGAAAGGTTGGGTAGTGGTCAGTGGTATTGTCTGTGATTATGCCTGATTTTAATGGGGATATGGTGTTAGTCCAGATATGGTCTAATAGAGAGGCACAGGTCTCAGAGATTCTCGTAGGTTTTGTTATTGTCGGGAGCAGCAAGCAGTTGCTCATAGTGTTTGTGAATTCAGTTACTAGTGGGTCCTGGTCTTGTAGGAGGTTTATATTGAAGTCTCCTGTGAGGATTAAGTGGTCTTTGTTCATGTGTGCATCAGTAATCATACTTCCTAATTTTTCACTAAATTGCTGAATGTTTGACTGTGGTAATCTATAGATGTTTATAACTGTGAGAGGTTTTTGTAGATATTTGGATTTAAATTTAGCTATTATATATTCTCCATGTTCATCTCTTGTGCATGTATTGTTAATACATTCAAGCTGGTCTGAGTAGAACATAGCTGTGCCACCTCCTTGTTGGTCTGGCCGACAATTGTGTATGGCTGTGTAGCCAGGAATGACATAGATATCTGTAGTATGAGGCTTTAACCATGTTTCAGTGAGAGCAATGATGGACATACTGGCCTGAAGTGAGTTTAATAATGCAGTGAGGTCATCAAAATGTTTGCCTAAAGATCTGACATTGTAATTAAAGATAGTTATGTTATTGTTGTATTTGAGTAGTGTTTTAGCCTGTTCTGCTGTGTAGTAATGACAGTTGTTGTTAGGTTCATGTATGTCATTTAATAGAAGGTTGGTATCAGGATCAATGTTTGGAATCATAAGATTTAGTGTGATTCTATAATTAAACTTAAAAATAGAACAACGCAAGTAGATGTCTTGTATGGTGAGTAAGTTTAGGTTTTTGAATATTGGTGGAGTATGTTGTCTGGAGTGTGAATTTGTTATCATTCTAACTGCTGCCTTTTGTTGTGCTATTAATGGTCTGAGATGAGTTATTGATGTTGAGCCCCATGCGCAGATTCCATAAATGAGGTAGGGGTAAATGAGTGAGTGATATAGGGTAAGGAGAGCTGGTTGTGGAACATAGTACCGTATCTTGGATAGTATTCCCACGGTCTTTGATACTTTCTTGGAAATTTGTTGTATATGTGTCTGAAATTTGAGGCCACTGTCAATACAGAAGTATTGCTGATATACTTTTTTTTCTAGATTTTATTTTAATTTATATAATTTTTATATTCTGATAATTACAATTTATAATAGTTCTTGTGATTTCATAGCCAATCTTTGCTCTAACACTAATATTAGGTACTGAAATAGTACTCAAATAGTCACAATCACACCAACAGGTGAACATTTTCACCTGCCTTGGTCATTTACTATTGTCTATAAATATAAACGAAGTATTTATAGATCCCAGCAATGTTTTAGACATCCTGGAGTATATATGAAACTCCTTG
>WNWK01029289.1:0-24554 GCA_009830355.1 Cherax destructor | reverse complement strand
GGTTTTATGTACAGTGGGAAATAAAAGGGCCCCAGGATGTTCTCAGGTGTTGAGGATGATGGAAGGTTATCCTGGGCAGATATTGGGGATACCCCTAGGCCACTTGGTCCAGTAAGAAAAGAGGAAAAGCGGGAGTAGACACAAGTACTAATCAATGACGTTCACGTTCCTTTAAATCTCGGTGTCTGTACGGGCTGACCAGACCAGCGCAGAGCTAATCAGGAAAGAGTGGAGGTGGTGACTTCCAGTTCTGCCCACCCAGGAAAAGTTACTCTACCAGAAAAGATCTCCCTGGGCCCGTAGATGGAAGACGGGTTGAACCCTCGAATGATCCCAGGTGACTGAAAAACCCTTTAAACCCCCCAATTATCTATTTTCCCCTCACAAACCCCCCTTGCAAAACTTATAGTCAGGAAAAAGTTATTAACCAGGGGAAAAAAGTATTATTTTCCTCGGCCCCGCCAATCTGAAAGGGGGTACAAGAGCCCGGTGTATAAGATTTTAAACTTATAGGATGATACTGGGCCCTTTTCTTCCCAAAAGAGTATCTTGAACTGTACCAGCAAATATTCAGTGTTTTGACTGAAAGGTTGGGACTCTTAGTCTTTACTAAATAAAACTCATGTTCTCCTTTTTGTAAGTAATGAGACAAACTGAACAGGCTCTACAGAATTTTAAATGTCAGAGGACACCCGGGGCCCAAAAATACAAATTCTGATCTTATCTGGTCTTCCAACGTCAAAATAGAGACTTGTTCATGAGTACTTTTAAAATAGTTTTACGGCAAATTTTAGGAAGGACCAATAGATTTTTCCCATGTCAAAAATATATTTCCGATAAGTCTTATAAAAGGTTTTTTCTTTTACTCAAATTTATGGGTTTTTTCCAATTATCTGCCCTTTTCTGTTAGTTTCCAATTTTCCTCTATGGAGGACACTTCTGAAATTTCAAATTAGGTGGGACAACTAAAAAGGGTTTTTTGCAGGAACTAAAGAATGAAAAAAGGTTTTCCCAGACTGGGCCAGTTAGGACATTAATAGTGTCCTTTTGTTGAATGGTTCAGTCACCTGTGCTTTTTCCCTTTAAATTTCGGTACTCCCTGGTTTGATGACTGTTTCTTTACGGGTGTTTCAGTTTAAAATTTATCAGTACTGGAATTACATTATTCAACTGGATCACTTCTGGAGATATGGGGAAGGAACAGGTATTAAGTTCCCCCTTCCCCAAATCTCTTAAAAAACCCCACACAGTCAATTCAGAGGGGAACAGCCCTTCTATTTTCCCCAAACCAAAACTGAACTGAAGTTATGGGGGCAATTGCTGCATAAACCCAACCGGAACTACTTGCACATAATGAAACATTAAATTTGGGGAAAGAATCAAATCTACCAAAATAGTCGTTAATTTGTAGTTTTTTACGTGCTGAATCTGGTTTGGGAAAGTTTTTGAACTTTCGGAACATCCTTTCCCCTAAGAATGGTAAGACCTTAATACCTTTCGGAAACCTTCACTAAAGGTGCCTTTTGTTAGATTGGGTGAACACATTCCAATACTTTCCCCCTTTCCTTTGGGACACTCGGGACGTCTATGCCCCAAATTAAACAAATTAAAACATCTCAGTGTGAAGGCCGGAGAATTCTTAGAGTCAGGGGGGTTTGACTCCTCAATTGCTTAGATGACACAGATTTATATTTCCGCTCTTTAGGGTAGCATTATGCGCACAAGCATAAATATTCGGCCTCTGCCATTTCAACCGAATGAATGTTCCGTTATTTGATAAAGATACTTAAGTCAGAGAACAGAAGAAAGAATTGGCCTTACCATCGGGTCACGTAATGAAGAAAAGTCGTGGTCGACTTCGGCATATCAACCCATAAATAAACAATCTGAAAAGTGTCGTCGATACTGGAAATTCTGTTTGGGAGGATATTCTCGTGTCTAAAACTCCGCCCAGTAATGATGGTGGTTTTTTGAAAGCCTTTTATAGCTTTTTCAGCGGGGATAATCGTTATTACTGCGCTGGTAAAGTGGAATAAAATTTAAAGCAGTACCTGACAGAAGAACCCTGCACCCCAAAGAATCTGAGAGCCAGTCATAGGTGGCGTGTTTCGAATCTGGTAATATATCCCCGGTGTCCTGCTCGTAAAAGGTGGTATTTGGGGGCCCCTAATTTATGGGGGGGGTATTCTAGTCCCCCTTCATTTTTTTATGCTTAGATAGTTCTATCTTCTTGGTTTAATTCCAACCTTTAAATGTTCTAACTCCTCTGCTTTGCCCGTTCTTCTCTTTTGTCTTGAAGACCCCCCTTCCTTAACTTTTTCTTCTAGCTATCCTTTCCTGTTCTCTTTTGTCCTCAAAAGCAATCCTTTCATTTTCCGGCATTTTTTCCTGTTTTTTTTTTTCTATATTTTTTTTTTTTTTATAGGCCCCCATTTTAGCAGTAATATAGCTATCAAGATTCTGACCTGTAAATCCCCTGTCCTTTCCAGCCCTTAACCGAAATCAACCAATTCATCGTAAAAAAGTTATACAAACCAAACAAGTTAGTCTTAAATTAACAACTGAAAGACTGTTTCAAAAGGGGCCTTCCCCCCTTGTCCATTTCCAAAAAAAAAAATGAAATAATAGCCAACAAAGCTCTAGTGGGGTCACTAGCCTTACTAAAATAAATGAACACGGGTTTACCCAGGAGGGGTTTTATGGAAGTTCCCCGAGGTCCCAAAAAATGGCAAACTTTAAACCCAACCCCAGAACCACACAACTGTGCAACCAGACTACCAGTAAAATTTACACCTCAATGATACCAACTCCCTTTTCAACAAATTTTTCTACAAACCAGTTGAACCATCGGGAAATGTTGCCTCAAGAGTCGTATCCCGGAACGCCATTGTCAGTGGAACGCCTTCCACCTGAACAAAAAAAAAAGGAAAAAAAATAAAGACCCTTTGGGGAAGGAATAAAGAAGATTTTTTAGTTTTACAAAATGAAAAAAAAAAAGAAATAGGGTCGTGGTTCTGGCAGGATGTAAGGGAAGAAAAAGGACCAGGATTTTCAGGGGTTGACGAGATGTGGGAAAGGGTTTTCCTGGGCAGATATTAGTCCTGTCTTGGCATATTTTCAAATTTTACACCCCCCTTTTTTTCCTTTTTTTCATTTATACATAACATACCCCCCAATTCTGCCTTTCAGGGGGAGATTCAGGCCCCAGTCTATCCTCATGGGGGAAATTTCGATAACGGTCAACTTTGTTCCCCTTTTTGACGTTTTCCAGAGCATTTTTGAGGTCTAACCAAGGATATATAGAGGAAGAACAACCTGAGGACTTCTTTTTTTATACTTTTGGATAGGGCCCAAGGGTTTTTAGTTTTATTGGCTTTATGACTGTTCTTGGTTTAGATTACTAACCAGAACCCAAATTTTTTGTAATCACAAGTATTAAGATTCATTATTCAGTTTATATGTGGGGGGTTTTGTTCTACCAAACATTTAGAACTTTGCATTTTTCCCCCCCGCTCCCACTTCTCCGACCACGCATCAGCTAAATCATCCCGGGGGTGCTCAATGCCCCAAATTTTAATAAATTGGCGGATTTTGGTTATCACAAATTTTTCATGTTGCTATTTATTCCTCATCTATGTCGTTTATTTAAAGGGAAAAAAAGGGGCCCAAAAGACCCAGGGATACCGCTTTAGACGGCCCCCATTCGATTTCCCCCCTTTTTGCAAACCCCCTTCCGAATATTTTTCAACCATGCCCCTACCCAGGGAAAAAACTTATTCCTTTGTTAATTTCCCCAAAAGCCTCTGATTGGAATTTTTTTGAAAAACCCTTTCTGAAGTCCATATACACAATATCATATTCATTACCATACTCCTCCCAAACGTTTGGGAAATTAGTAAATTGAAGACAGGAACCCCAGTAAAAACCCGGGAGATTCCTTTTAACAATTTATGCTTTTCAAATGGCCGTTTTGGGGGAATTATTGATTCCATAAATTTACCAACTATGGGGGGGGCTTTTGGGCTTTGTTCGAAGCTAAACTGTCACCGCCTTGTAAATAGGTATTAATTGATTTTCCCTTGATGGCATAGCCAGTTTTTTTGAATAGAAAAATTAGCCAAAGGTTTTGTTTTTTCTTTACATTCTTTTAAAAATATGCAAAAAGTTCATCAGGGGCCCGGGGGTTTGTTATTTTTTTTTTTATTTATTTTTTATTTTTTTTTAAAACAATTTCAATTCACAAATTATCATATCACTAATTTTATACCAAAGTAAATATAATTAAAATTAAAATACATTATATATTTTATTCCTTTTTAAAATGTGGTATCTCACCTTCAAACATAAGGTGAAATTTTACCGGGGTGTTATAAAAAAACTTTTTTTACATAAAAGCCCGTCGAAACTCCATAAACTTAGCAACAAGAGTATTTTTTTGTTGTAAATAAAAAAAAAAAAACTAACACCCAAACCTAGAAGGGTAAAATGTTTTTATACATACCTTTTCCACTATTTTTAAAAACCATTTATACTGTCAACTTGAAAATGCTGTCCTAATTAGAAAAATGTAAATACCATGAATTTTCAAGTAATATACTCGTAACTATTTAAGAAGTCAGCGTTTGAAACCACAAATTCTGACTAGCGTTGTTTAAACTCTCAAAATTTCCTTTTTTTTGACAGTAAAAAAATTACACATATTAGTACTGCATATTTTAAATATAAGATAACTCAAATAACATACAAAAATACTACAATCATAAAAGGATGGGGTCCATGTTACTTGAGCTCCATACTTAGCCTGTTTAAAAAACCCAAACACCATTCACCAAACCCCACCATTCACTCTTCATTCTCACCCCTTGCAATCCTTTTTTCCACAATAATGACCAACTTTTGCTTATAAGGGCATAGAAAAATTAAATTTTAAAAATTTCCCTTTCTTTTTTTGGGGAAATGTGCAACACCATTTTCCCCTGCCCAGGGACCCAAACCAAGGCAAACCCAAAATTTCCCCCCAATTTTTTCTCTAAGTCAGTCACAACATTCTTTTGTCCATGCTTTTCCCCACGACTCTCTAATTTTCCTATTGTCCATGTAGTAACCCCCCAATACAACAAGGTCATCCGTAACCCCCCTCCCCTTTTAATTTCCCACCACTGTTTAACCCCCCAAAAATCACTTGCACACACAAAACCCCCAACATTCCCCCCCACAAGAATCCCCCCCCCTCCATTACACTTGAACCATGGGTGAAACCCGCGCCCTCCAGGTGTCAACCCTTTTCCCTGCTCCCACTCCCACCCAATAACACCTGCAAATTCATCTTCTATACTCCAGAAAAAAAGCCGTTTCATTTTCCCATACACCCACCTATTCCTATTCCATGTCCTAACATAGTTGCAGCTATTGTCCTAATGCCCTCGTGCCCCCCCCCCCACCCTCCATGACTACATATAAAACCCATTACATACATTAAAGCCCTTCTCTGCCCCCCCCAACCCCCCCAAATCCAAACTTATCCCCCGAAGACCCCTCCCCCCCCCCACCCCATTCTTCAAAAAACGCCACCCATCCATTCCTCACCGGCCCAAAAATTTCAAAAAAATAAATCGCATGCATTCCGCCCCTGTTTCCCCACCCTGATTACCACCCTTATGATGCCCATTTTGAAAAAAAACCCCTTTTGATGAACCCCACCCCATGAAAAATTTCCCCTTAATTCCCCTACCCTTTGGGGATCTAAATTTTTAACCTTTTTAAACCCCTTTTTCCAAAAAGAACCCACCATACATAGGATATTCACCCCCCCCCAAAAATTTCTACCCCCATCCCATTATTTCAATATCACTTGCCACCCAATCTAGAGAACCCCTCACTCCCAAAATTTTGCGCAAAATACCAAAAACCCATCCAAATCCTCCCTCCCCCCCATCTACCCAGATCTTTTCCCCAAAATTACTTTTTCCGCTGCCATGCCACCCCCAAGTACAACACACCTTTTAACATAAAAAATGAATAATCATCTCTCCAATCCAATCAGCCCCGGGCCCACCCTATCCACCCTTTTCCCGGGGAATTTTCCCTTTCCCCAGCCACTGCCAACCATATGACTTAATGTATCTCATGACCCCACCTCAAGCCCCCAATATCTGATTCAAAAAGGGAAAAACCCCACGTGCCAAAGTTTTTTTATACACAAGTGTGTTGACTGCCACTACCTCTTGTTGCAAGTAAGGTCTCCCCGACCTCCACTCTTTTTTTTCCCGCTTAATGCCTTTTTTACCACGTTCCGAATTAACTCCTTTTTAGAGTCACTACAGTATTTAAATATGTTACCCACATATCTTAATTTTCAACTAGCATCCACACTTTTTTTTTCCCCCCGCCCACCCCCACCCACCCCCCAAAAACTTTGATTTGGCACACCATCCCCAACCATTTTTCCCCCCCAAACACCTTTTTATACGCCCCAATTTTAAACCCCCTCACTACTTGCAAAGTTTGTCATTACATACCTTATGATTTTTCACCCCACCTTATGTCCTGTATGTTCATTTCCCGCCTTTTTGCCCAACCCTACCATTCTATAGAACAGATCCTGCATACACGCAAAAAAAAACCGGGGAGTGGACATCCCTGCCAAACCTTTTTTTACCCATTCTACCATTCACACATACTTTCACACTCGCCTCCCCCCTACAAAAATCACACCAAAACCCAATTTTATCCCTCTCCAAAACCCCCCCCTCATGATCTCAAAAAAGTCTCCTTTCCCCACTTTCATACGCTCTTTGCCAATTTAATTGCTAATACCCCTCCCCGTCCCATCCCCCATAAATTCTCTAATGCTTTTCGTGTCCTTGTATCCCGCCTCCCCCGGTTCCACATTGCCCATCCTCTAAAAACCCCAACCCTACTTTTTTTTTCCATTTGCCAATAACTTAGAAAAATTTGAATCAGCATTCATTAAGGCCAAGGCCCCAAAAAATTTTCCAAATTTTTCCCCCTTTTCCAACCAAAACCACTACCCTGTACCTTTTCCTTATCCCTATACCAACCCCCCTTTTCATTATATTGAAACAAACTAAGCATTTATAACCTCCCAATGTACCTTATAAAATTAAATTTTAAATTTACCATCTAACCCCCCGGGGCCCCTTTTCATAAACCATTCACAGCCTCCCCCCACTTCCCCTTTTCTAACAGGTCCAGCCATGTTTTTATTGCCATCCTTACCCTTTTCACTGTCCCCCTTTCCGTACAATGTCCCTTTTTTGCTCACTCACCTGTCCACAACCCCAATACTTCTTAAACCATTTATCCCAATATGCTTATCGCCTCTGTTTAAATAATCTCTGCCCCCTCATTTTCCCCTCATATTTTCCCCCCTATCTCCACAAAAGGAAATTTATCCCCTTTCCTTTTCCCAAAACACTTATTTAAACATTTTTTGACGGTCTATCCCCCCAAAAAACATCATCTACCCCTGCTTGACATGACGGGCATAAAATCGCTTTTCCGGGAATACTACCCCAACTTACCCTTTTAAAAACCCGAACTTCCTTCGGAAATTTTCCCCCATGGCACACACCCAATAATCCCCGTTTTTCTGCAAACCATAAGACCAGCACACCTCCTCCCTGCCCAACCACCTATAAAACCCCCCGGGAATTCCTTTTTTTTGCTCCCTTTTTTCCCCCCAATTCAGAAAACCCTTCCCGCCATCTTCCCCTCATTTTTCCCCTGCCCCCAAATCTCCCTCCCACCATTGAAAAAAAAGATTTAAATTGGGCCCCTCCACAAAATTTACCTTTTAAATTTCCATCCCTTAAACCTTTTTTGGCCCCTTCCCATTTTGGGGCATCTACCAAAATTTCCCTTTTATGACCCAAAAAAATCCACATCTCCTTAACCCCTTACTACCCTAACCTGATCTGTTATATAAATCCTATCCAGTTTAGCACTTCTAAAGTAAGTATTCCCCCACCAGTTTTCCCCCACTCCCCAGCCCTTTTAAAAACCCACCCTTTCCCCAAACGTCTCCCAATACCCCCAACCACGCCCCGCTCCCCGGCTCTGCATCCCCCCTCCTAATGATACAGTTCCAATCCCCACAACCACCACCCGGGTAGTCCCCAAAAGGGGATACACAAATGATCATTAAAGTCTTCTTGTTTTTTCTATTGAACTATGCCGGCATATTTTTAATAGATACTTGACGTGAGTGTACTCATGTCAGGCCGTGTCCATCTTGCTCCGTTTTTTTCGTTTTTTTAAAAAATTCTTTTTTTACGTGCTAGAATTTTAAAAACTGTCCCAGGGGATCTTAAAGATACATCCCTCCTGTGATTTTATAAGGTACATTCCCAGTGTTTTCCGGAACAAATCGGGAAAAAAACAGTTATACTGAGTAAAAACGGGGGAAATTAATGCCCCAAAGAACATAGTGCCATAATGCCAGGGGGAACCCTTTAAATGCCGTGTGAAAAAAAAAACAGAACGATTAGTCAGGGGAAAGGGAAAAGTCCCCCTAAAAAAGGGGGGATAGATCTGTATAGTGAATATCTCAGTGGTCCCCTATTATAAAAGATAAGTTAATGATGAAAGGTAAAAATAAGGGGGAAAGGTGTGGGCCTAACGAGTTTCATGTTTAAAAATCAGTTGCCAGGGGCCGCCGGGTCCTTACCCCCGAAAAAGTCCTTATTGAAAATTTTAAAAATTTAGTATACCTGACCAAAATCAGGATTATTTTGGATAAAAAAATTTCTATAAATCAATTGGGGAAAACCGGGAAATACGTAATTTGTTCAGCTAAAAAATACGATAAACAGTGTCGAGTTGTGAGTTGTCAGTGAACGATTTCAAAAACATGAGACCGTATATCTTCCAGTCATCATAAAAAAACAGCAGTAAAAAAAAAAAAAAAAAAAAAAAAAAAACCCAAAAGGTAGAGGAACCAAAAAAGTGCAAAAAAACCCGGGTGTTAAACGGGGGTGGGGTTTTTTAAAGGTGCCGGGTAAACAGGGTGAGGGTAAACCAGGGTCCCAGAAACGCCCCCCGTCCCAAAGGACTCCCAAAGCCCCGGTTTTTCTCCACCCAGTTATTTTTTTGTATCAAACGGGTCTTTTATTACTCTGTTTAATCATTTTCCCCAGTGGTCTGTCTCGTGAAACCCCAAATAACCCCCACAGGTTCTTTAAAATAAGGGACACCGGATCTCGTCAGATCCAAGAAAAAAGGGGAACCATTGACTTGATTAAAACCCTTTTATCCTGGGCCATTAATAAGGGGGATTTTTGGGGGCCCCTTACCAAACACCCAAACAATAACAATAATTTAAAAGTGGTAAGATTGCCCCAAACTTTTACACATGCAAAAAAAAATAGATACGATAAAAATAAATACCCCCAGGGGGTATTTAAAATAGGAAAATAAAAAACCCCCCTCCCCATAAACCCCAAACCAAACATTCATCTTTTTAAAATATACAGGGTCTAAAGCCGCAAAAAACAACAAGATACCTTACATTCGAGGAAATGCCCCTTCAAGTCAAATGCCCATGTTTATGGCTTTTTCCCCAGAGACCCACATTAGAATCACTTGGACAATGAAATATGGATCCCGGGGTACAACCTTTTCAGGTGTGGGCAGAGTGAACAGGCAAAAAGGGGGGTTTGGGCCCTTTTTATCCGGGGTCACTTATATGTTCAGAACTACTAAATGGGCCCCAAATGATGTAGTTGAATTTGAATAAAGATCGAGAATCAAAAACCTGGTCATCGTGGTTGTATACAAGCCCCCGGATGCAACGTCCCAACAATTCCAGGAACAGCTTATGAAAATTGACCACTGTCTGGAAAATCTTCCGGCTCCTGCCCCCAACATCTTGCTCCTGGGGGATTTCAACCTAAGGCACCTAAAATGGAGGAACATTGCAAACAATGTGGTAGCAGAGATAACACCAGGAGGCAGCTCAGATGAAAACTCGCACGCACATGAACTTTTAAATCTCTGCACCAAATTCACCTTAAACCAGCAAATAGTAGAGCCCACAAGATTAGCGAATACACTGGACCTTATCTTCACCAACAATGATGATCTGATACGAAATGTCATCATCAAAAATAATATACTCAGATCACAACATAATAGAGGTCCAGACATGCATGGGGGGGAGCCCCAGATCAACAAAATGTGATCAGCCGCGAGGGAGCCTTCTCCAAATTCAACTTCAATAACAAAAACATAAGGTGGGACCAAGTAAACCAAGTCCTAAATGATATAATCTGGGAAGATAGCCTAAGCATCACGGATCCTAACCTATGTCTAGAACAAATTAACTCTGTGGCACTTGAGGTTTGCTCAAGTCAAATAAATTCCCTTAAAGAAAAGGAGGAGAAGATGCAAACTAGAAAGAGAGAGGCGTTCCCTATACAGGCGAAGGCAAAGAATAACGGAGCGGCTACAAGAGGCCAATATATTTGAAATACGAAGGGAGACACTAGTCAGAGAAATAACAAACATCGAATTAAAACTAAAGGAATCTTACAGGAATCAAGAAACGCAGGAAGAACTAAAAGCCATAAATGAAATTGAAAGAAACCCAAAGTATTTCTTTTCTTATGCAAAATCAAAGTCGAGAACAACAACCAGTATTGGGTGCCTACTTAAACGGGATGGGTCCTACACAGATGACAGCAAGGAAATGAGTGAATTACTTAAGCCCCAGTATGACTCAGTTTTTAGCGAGCCGCTAACCAGACTGAAAATCGAAGACCTAAATGAATTTTTTATAAGAGTGCCACAGAACTTGACAGACGCATGCCTATCTGACATCACCCTGACACAAAATGACTTCGAAAAGGCCCAGACTCATGGAACTCCGTGTTCATCAAGAACTGCAAGAAGCCCCTGTCACGTGCTTTTAACATCCTATGGAGAGGGAGCATGGACACTGGGGTCGTCCCGCAGTTACTAAAAACAACAGACATAGCCCCACTCCACAAAGGGGGCAGTAAAGCAATAGCAAAGAACTACAGTTCAATAGCGCTAACGTTCCATATCATAAAAATCTTTGAAAGGGTTCTAAGAAGCAAGATCGCCACTCATCTTGATACCCATCAATTGCACAACCCAGGTCAGCATGGGTTTAGAGCAGGTCGCTCCTGTCTGTCCCAACTACTGGAGAACTACGACAAGGTCCTGGATGCTCTAGAAGACAAACAGAATGCAGATGTAATATACACAGACTTTGCTAAAGCCTTTGACAAGTGTGACCATGGTGTAATAGGACACAAAATGCGTGATAAAGGAATAACAGGAAAAGTTGGTAGATGGATCTATAATTTCCTAACAAGTAGAACACAAAGAGTAGTAGTCAACAGAGTAAAGTCTGAGGCAGCTACTGTGAAAAGCTCTGTTCCACAAGGCACAGTACTTGCTCCCATCCTGTTCCTCATCCTCATATCGGACATAGACAGGGATATAAGCCACAGTGTCGTGTCTTCCTTTGCAGATGACACCCGAATCTGTATGACAGTGTCCACCGTTGAAGACACTGCAAGACTCCAAGCAGACATAAACCAAATCTTTAAATGGGCTGCAGAAAACAATATGAAGTACAATGATGAGAAATTTCAATTACTCAGATACGGAAAACGTGAGGAAATTAAAATATCATCGGAGTACAAAACTAATTCCAACAACACAATAGAGCGAAAAACTAATGTCAAAGACCTGGAGTGATCATCTCATAGGATCTCACCTTCAAGGACCATAACACCGTAGCAATCGCATCTGCTAGAAAAATGACAGGATGGATAATGAGAACCTTCAAAACCAGGGATGCCAAGCCCATGTTGACACTTTACAGATCGCTTGTTCTATCTAAGCTGGAATATTGCTGCACACTAACTGCACCTTTCAAGGCGGGTGAAATTGCTGACCTTGAAAATGTGCAGAGAACCTTCACTGCACGCAAAACTGCGATAAACCACCTCAATTACTGGGAACGCTTGAAGTTCCTAAACCTGTACTCTCTAGAACACAGGTGGGAGAGATACATTATTATATACACGTGGAAAATTCTCGAGGGATTAGTACCAAACTTGCACACGAGAATCACTCCCTACGAAAGCAAAAGACTCGGCAGGCGATGTAACATCCTCCCAATGAAAAGCAGGGGTGCCACTAGCACGTTGAGAGACAACACAATAAGTGTCAGGGGCCCAAGATTGTTCAACTGCCTCCCAGCATACATAAGGGGGATTACCAACAAACCCCTGGCTGTCTTCAAGCAGGCACTGGACAGGCACCTAAAGTCGGTACCTGACCAGCCAGGCTGTGGTTCGTACGTTGGACTGCGTGCGGCCATCAGTAACAGCCTGGTTGATCAGGCTCTGGTCCAACATGAGGCCTGGTCACAGACCGGGCCGCAGGGGAGTTGACCCCTTAAATTCTCTCCAGGTAAACTCCAGGTAATATATACACCAACAAAGCTAACTCTTATACCTTCCCATTCTCCATCTACCCTTACTTTCCTGCCATCCCCACTCTCCTCTCAAGCCATCAACTGAAAAGGGCTTGACACCTGTATGACCATTGCAACCCCACCCTTTAATCTCATAGTCGAACCAGCAAACACATCATACCCCTCCACACGCAGATCTCTACCAATCTTAAAGTTGTGTTCTTGCAGAAAACCCACTTGTATATCAAATCGTCTTAAGGTCACCCCTACCCACTTCCTCTTAATTTCAGCCCTCATTCCATTAACATTAATTGTTAAACACCTGAAAAGACTTGTGGGTTTGCCTCTTGTTCTTTGTTGTTGCATCACCACAGGGGTTCATGTTTCCCCTACTATATCACCACACTTCCCTCCCTGTACCCCTTTTACTCGTCCTTTAAAAGCAACCTCTCCTTTCCCCTTCTGTGACGCAACTACCAAGGGTTTTTTACAAGACCTCTGTGCTGGTGTTAATATGTCCTCTCCGTCAGAAGATGCTATTGACCTTTTCCGTGATACACTCGCAATATCCATACCATTATCACTATCATCTTCTTGACATTTTGCACACTCATGCACATCCGCTCTAACAATCACACTCACCTTCTCATTAACATCATTTTCACCAGCACCCCTCCCGTCCTCACGCCTCATACTCTCCTTAGTCACAGGGCTACCTTCCTCACTAAGCACCGGAAGGCCTCATCCAACAGATGCCCCAGGTCCACCAAAGACAGGCATGGGCTAACCACCTCTGGAATGTTCTCCACCACTTTCACCTGGGGTTGATCCACCAATACCTCCACAGGTAGCGTTCGACAGGTATCCATACTATTCTCCACAATTTCACTCCATTGCTTTGCACCATGAGCAGGTCCTCCTCTTGACTTCTCAGCACCCGCCTCTCCCAGTAGATCACGCTGTTGTACCTTCCGAGGACACTCCATCGCCATATGATCATATGCTGCACACACATACGACACGTCCTCCTTAGCCCTGCATATGAAACATACACTTGTGTCCTGATGTCTGGTAGTACAACATACGACGGGATAGGACGCCTGGTGGTCATTTTCAGCGAGTAAGAGCCTTCTAGGAGCCCCTCAAAGGGCCCCTTCACCATTTTCCCACATTCGCTGCATGGACGATACCATAATCCTTGAAGACTTCCATCAAATCAACCAAGTCCAACTCAAATGGGACGTTACGCACTCTAATCCATGTATAAGTGCGCAAAACGTCCCTCAGTCGTACCTCCATACCACTGGTAACTGCATAGACCCGATCGTGATAAGTGTCAACCAAGTGCTCGTACTCCTGAGTCGATGACAACTTGATAAACACCCTGCTCATTCCATTTAATGCCACTCCATACAGGTCTCCGATGTCTATATGATAAACATCCTGCAGGATTCGTTGCAACATCGTAGACACCGTTTCAGGTTGCAAAGTCCCTTTCACCAACTCCAAACACACAGTGTTGATACGGCATCTGCTTGATTCCGCCATGTTGTGGAAAATATAAGTGCTACCACTTGCCACCAGGAGGCAGAGCACCACGTCCGCACAGTAAGAAGGCTGCGCGTGGAATGTGAATTTCTTTATTTGTCTGAAAACCAAGTGACTAGTTACCCCAATCGTGCATAGTTTATTATCGCCCTGTTCTACATAATTTATTATTTCTGGAATTTCGCTAGTATCTTCCTGAGTAAAAACTGAGAGGAAGTAAGTGTTGAAAATTTCACACATATCCTTATCACTGTCAGTGATCTGACCTGAGTTACTCTTAAGTGGGCCTATCTTGTCCCTAATCTTACTTCTGTATTCCTGAAAGAACCCTTCTGGGTTAGTCTTCGAATCCCTTGCGACTTTAGCCTCTTAATCCCTTTTTGCTTTTCTTATTCCTTTTTATTTCTCTCTTTAATTGAATATAATGATTTCTTAACCGCCCTTTCCCTCTTTTGATACGCCTATATATGCCTCTCTTTTGACCAATGAGATTAACATCCAAGTACCTACTTCTAGGTGACCAGTAGAAGCTGGTGTAAGGAGACTTTACCTACTTATTAACAGGTGTTACGATCAGGGCCTCATTTATTAACCTGTTTTGCCCCGTCGTAACAAGTTATTTAATTAAGCTTTGATTGTTTCATCGTTAGAGAAAATCATTATAGTATTAGGGTAAGTTTTTAGGAGATTGACCCAAGCAAGTAAAATTTGAGAAATTTAATATAAAAGAATTCATATAATTATTCAGTGTATGGTATAAAGTTATATCTCTTGCAGTGTAATAAATCAAGATACACTTTATTCGAAAACAGTCGATATATGACTTTACTTGTCTCTGTACCATATTCATACTAAATGACACGAGCTTCATACAAACAATATTTCACATCAACGTTTCGCCATACAATAACTGAGACCAATGCCTCAATAAAGGCAGAGAAGTATAAAACATCAATTGAAACATCAAGTACATTTTCTTGAGACAATAATTCGGAATACTGAGCAAAGCTCAGCTAATACAAGCTATCACCGTAAGTCGTGGATGAATAGACAATTTGCAAACCATACTACGGACTTAACAAACCCTCTTAAAGGAGGAATAACTTCCCAAGCCTACTCCAAAGAGCGTATGACTACTCTTTGAAAGTCAGTGAACTACTCCTGGTCAGGAGTGGATGTGTGAACCTACTGCCAATACCACGGTGTGGTAAGCTCAAGTTAGGTCGGTCACGTGACAGAGGGGGGAGGCCGGCTGGTACGTAAACAAGTAACCGGGAGTATGACTAGTGGTCTCCCACTACATGACCGGCACAGTAAAACTTTAACATTGTAAAACATAAAATTACAATGTAACCTCCTACCTAAAACATAGCTAAATCAAATAATAGTATAAAGTAAGACATTTTCGTTTTAGCTAATAACGGAAATATCTCCAATATACCATTATGATAAAAATACACACAATATAAAATATTGGCCAAGGGTATACCCGTAACAACAGGTAACCAGTAGCAGCATGTGTAAGGTGACTAACACTTAGGTATCTACTTCTAGGCAATCAGTAGCAGTAGCGGTAAGGTAACTAACACCCAGATAACTATTTACTGCTAGGTGACCAGTAGTGATAGGTGTAAGGTGACTAGCACACAGGCAACTACTTCCCGTTAGCTGACCAGTAGCAGCAGCTGTAAGATAACTATAACCCAGTTACCTACTTTCTGCTAAGTGACCAGTAACAGCAAGTCTAAGGAGACTAACACCCGGGTACCTTCATTCTGCGAGTGACCAGTAGCAGTTGGTGTAAGTTTAATAACACCCAGGTACCTATTCACTGATAGGTGATAATTATCAGCAATTCTAAGGTGACTAACACTCGGGTACCTACTTACTGGTAGGTTACCAGAAGCAGCAGCTCTAAGGTGACTAACACACAGGGACCTACGTAATACTAGGTGAAAAGTAGCAGCAGCTGTAAGTTGAATTACACCAAGATACCTACTTTCTGCTAGGTGACTAGTGACAACAATAGTAAGTTGACCAACACCCACGTACATATTAAACTGCTATGTAACCAGGTTAGTAATTTCCAGGTACCTACTTTCTGCTATGTGACTAGTGACAACAAATGTAAGGTGATTAATTGCCAGACACATACAACTAGGTGACCGGTAGCAGTTGGTATAAGGTGACTAACACAGGAGTACCTACTTACTGCTAGGTAGCCAGAAATAGCAGATGTAACGTGACCAACACCCAGGTAACTATTTACTGCTAGGTGATCAGTAGCAGCAGAGGTAATGTGAATAACACTGGGTTACCTACTTACAGATAGGTAACCTGTAGCAGTAGGTATTATGTGACTAAGAGCCAGGTAACTTTTAACTGCTAGGTGACCAGTAGTAATGGGTGTAAGATGACTAACGCACAGCTACCTTCTGCTAGGTGACCAGTAGCAGCAGCTGTAAGATGACTTAATCCCAGGTACCTATTTCGTGCTAAGTGAACAGTAGCAGCAAGTGTAGGGAGACTAACACCAAGGTACCTGCTTACTTCTAGGTGACCAGTAACAGCAAGTGTAATGTGAGTAAAACCCAGGTTCCTACTCACTGCTAGGTGACCAGTAGCAACAGTTGTGAGGTGACTAACCCAAGGGTTAGTAACCTCACTTTACTGTAAGGTAACCAGTAGCAGCAGGTGTAAAGTGACTAACACCCTGGTACATACAGTTAGGTGACCATTAGCAGTATAAGGTTTCTAAAACCCAGGTACCTACTTACTTCTAGGCTAGATGACCAGTAACCGAATATAAGGTGACTAACACCCAGGTACATACTCACTGCTAGGTGACCAGTAGCAACAGTTGTAACGTGACTAATACACAGGTACCTAATTGCAGAAAGATAACCAGTAGCAGTAGGTGTAAGGTGACTAACATCCAGGACCCTAGTTACTGCTAAGTGAACAGTAGCATCAGAAGTAAGGTGACTAGCATTCATGTACCTACATACTGTTGTGACCATTAGCAGTAGGTGTAAGTTTACTAAACCCAGGTACATATTAACAGCAGGTGTAAGGTAGCATCAGGTGCAAGGTGACTGAAACCCATGTACCTACTTGTAACTAGGTGACCACTAGCAGAAGAAGTAAAGTGACTAACTACCCATGCACGTACTTAGTGGTGGGTGTATAGCATCAGCAGGTGTATGGTCTACCTGGAGTCTACCTGGAGTCTACCTGGAGGGTATTCCGGAGATCAACGCCCCCGCGACCCGGTCCATGACCAGTCCTCCTGCAGGATCAGGGCCTGATCAACGAGGCTGTGACTGCTGGCTGCACGTAGTCCAACGTACGAACCACAGCCCAGCTGATCCGGCACTGACTTTAGGTATCTGTCCAGCTCCCTCTTGAAGACAACCAGAGGTCTATTGGTAATTCCCCTTATTGCTGGTGGGAGGATGTTGAACAGTCTTGGGCCCCGGACACTTGTGGTGTTTTCTCTTAGTGTACTAATGGTGCCACTACTTTTCACTGGGGGTATGTAGCATCGCCTGCCAAGTCTTTTGCTTTCGTAGGGAATGATTTCTGTGTGCAGATTAGGGATCAGTCCCTCCAGGATCTTCCAGGTGTAGATTATAATGTATCTCCTCGCCTGCGCTCCAGTGAGTACAAGTCAAGTGCTTCCAAGTGTTCCCAGTAGTTGAGGTGTTTGATGGAACTTATATGTACAGTAAAGGTTCTCTGTACATTTTCTAGATCATCAATTTCACCTTCCTTGAATGGAAATGTTAATGTACAGCAGTATTCTAGCCTAGATAGAACAAGTGATTTAAAAAAGATCATTATTGGATTGGCATCTCTTGTTTTGAATGTTCTCATTATCCATCCTATCAGTTTCCTCGCAGATGTGATAGTGGCACTGTTGTGATTCTTGAAGGTGAGATCCATAGACATTACCACTCCCAGGTCCTTCACATTACTTTTCCGCTCTATTGTGTGATTAGAGTTGGTAGTATATTTCCTCCAGTTTTCCATAACGGAGTAGTTGGAATTTGTCTTCATTGAACATCATATTGTTCTCTGTTGCCCATTGGAGAACTTAATATTTTCTTGAAGATTTGCCGTGTCCTCAATGGATGACACTCTCATGCAGATCCTAGTATCGTCTTCAAAGGATGATACAGTGCAGTGGTTTACATCTCTGTCTATGTCTGATATGAGGATAAGGAACAGGATTGGGGCGAGTACTGTGCCTTGTGGAACAGAGCTCTTCACTATGGCAGCTTCTTTGTGTTCGATTGGTTAGAAAGTTGAAGATCCATCTGCCTAGTTTGCCAGTTATCCCTTTAGCACGCATTTTGTGTGCTATAACACCATGACCGCACTTGTCAAAGGGTTTTGCAAATCCTGTGTATACTACATCTGCATTCTGTTTTCCAGTGCACCCAAGACCATATCATAGTGGTCCAGTAGTTGCGAGAGGCAGGAGCGACCTCCTCTGAACCCATGTTGCCTAGCTATTGGTCTATAGTTTTTAGCTATAGCTTTGCTGCCACCTTTATGGAGTGGGTTATATCCGTTGTTTTTAGTGACTGTGGAATCTCACTTGTGTCTATGCTCCTTCTCGATAACATACTTACGGCCCGTGAGAGGGGTTTCGTGCAGTTCGTAATGAACAGTGACCATGCCTCGCGGTGGATCAGGCCCTGATCAAGCAAGGTGTTATTACTGTCCGTGAGCAAACTGACATACAAGCCATAGCCCGGTTACTCAGATACTGACTTTAGGTGCCTTTCCCGCGCCTTCTTGAAGACAGCCAGGAGTTTATTGGTAATCCCCCTTATGTAGGCTGGGAGGCAGTTGAACAGTCTTGGGCCCCTGACGCTTATTGTGTTGTCTCGTAGCGTACTGCTTTTCATTGGGGATATGTTAGACGGCCTGCCGAGTCTTATCATTTCGTAGGGAGTGATTTTCGTGTGCAGATTTGGTATTAATCCTCCTACGGTTTTCCGAGTGTACATTATCATATATCTTTCTCGCCTGTGTTCCAATGAATACAAGTCAAGGAATTTCCACCGTTCCCAGTAATTTAGGTGTTTTATTCAGTGGTGTCATAAGGAGGGGGAGGGGCGGGCCGCCCCGGGTGACACCATCAAGGGGTGACACCATCAAGGGGAGACACCAACAAGGGTGACACCATCAAGGGGTGACACCAACAAGGGGTGACACCATGGAGCCTCTAAATAAGGTGACACTAATGCACAAAACATTGCTGCACTAACGTAAGAGAAGAATCCTTTGTTTCTATATAGCCTATTAGTATATGATTACAGAGTACAAATAGGCCTATATAGGGAAGATCAATGACGCTATACGAAAAACTACGATAAATCAATAATTTTATTTACGATATTTAGGAAAAACCCTTAATCCACCTGGCATCACTATGACCAGTCATCACTGACGTGAGGAGGATGGATTTCCAACATAGAGAAGAATCAGGTTAAAGAAAAGGATGACAGGGGAGCAGACAAGAGATTCCGGTCTCACTCTACAGGAAGAAAACAAGAGGGCGATGTTGAAATGCATTGATCGTTTTCATAATGAACTGGAGATGCGATCAAACGCAATCAAGGATGAGGCAGTTATGTCTGGGGTCATTCATACGAAGAATCTTGTGCAGCTACTGAAGAAGAATTGGAGGTGATGCTTCAAGACTCAGTCTTCTATAATGAAATATGCAAGAATGATCTCATGAAATACCAAGACTAAGGAGGCACCTACAAGCTGCTGATGTTGATCTTGAGAAAGTTAAGCACTGGACTGCACTGGATACACTAACATTCATAGCTGGATGGAATTTCATTGAATCTCTTCCAACTCTGACACTCTGCCTGAGGTTGTTCCTTACTATGTGTGTTTCTGTGGCTTATTGTGGAAGGAGTTTCTCCAAGTTGAAGAGGATTAAAAACTATTTACGATCCACAATGAGTCAATCCAGAATCTCTGACTTAGCTATGTTATCCACAGAAAATAGGTCAGTTGACAGCATTGATTTTGATTGTGATTTTTTTTTTTGGCATTGTTTAAGATGAATAAATGTAGGATCTGTTGCCTGTACTCAAAGTGGTATTTATGTTTCCTCATTATTACTACGATTATTTATTTTATCATTAATAAAGTTAAGTGTTCTCCTGTTCGGATTATGGCTTTTAAACGTTCTCATTGCTAAACATTAATCACTAGTCATGCATTAGTGACGTAACTGCAGTTTAATCCCCCTATCCCCCCTCCCTTGGATTTCATGGGAGTGACACCAAAGATGCCGCCCCGGGTGACACCAACCCTAGCAACGCCACTGCTGTGTCGAAGGCCTTCTTGCAGTCCAAGAAAATGCAGTCTACCCACCCCACTCTCTCTCTTGTCTTACTGCAGTTACCTTGTCATAAAACTCCAGGAGGTTTGTGACACAGGATTTTCCTTCCCAGAATCCATGCTGGTTGTCGTTTATAAGCTCATTCCGTTCTAGTCGCTCCACCACTCTCCTCCTGATAATCTTCTCCATGACTTTGCATACTATACACATCAGTGACACTGGTATGTAGTTTAGTGCCTCGTGTCTGTCTCCTTTCTTAAAAGTGGAGACTACATTTGCCGTCCTACATACCTCAGGTATTTGCTCAATTGCAATGGATGTGTTGAAAATTGGTGTTAGTGGCACACACAGCGTCTCTGTTCCCTCTCGAAAGATCCACGGAGAGATGTTCAGTCCCACCGCTCTTCAGGTATCAAATTTGTTTAGCAGCTTCTTCACCTCCTCCTCGGTTGTGTGTATCTCCTCCAGCGCTTGTTGGTATATCCCTTGCTGGTGTGACCTCCTGTTCTGACTTTCCGAAGTCCTTTCTGTCTCCACTGTAAATACTTCATTAAATCTCATGTTGAGCTCCTTACATACTTGGTCATTTCATGTGAGCTCCCCACCTTCCTTCCGCAGCCTGATTACCTTGTCCTTGACTGTTGTCTTCCTCCTTGACTTTCGATGTTATGTCGTTTTCGAACTGTGATTGAGCCTCCCTCTTTATCTGTGCATACTAGCTTCTGGCTCTTCGACTAATCTCTTTATTTTCCTGGGTCCTTTGTCTTCTGTTCTTTTTCCATTTTCTGGCACACTTAGTTTTTGCCTCTCTACACCTTTTGGATGTAGGGAGGAAAAGCTCAGAATCACGTGATCACTAATTTCGAGGGGCCTTTCATATGTGATGTCCTCGATGTACTAACTACTCAGTGTGAACACGAGGTCCAGTCTTGCTGGTTCATCCTCACTTCTCTCTCTCTGGTAGTGTCCCTAACATGTTGATGCAAGAGGTTTTCCAGTTCTACATCCATCAGCATCGCTCTCCGTGTTTTGGGACACCTATGTAGCTCCTGGTTTTCCCAGTCAATCTCCTTGTGATTGAAATCGCCCATGACTAGTAGCTTTGCTCTACCCGTGTGTGCTCTTCTGGCCACCTCAGCTAGTGTATCCACCATTGCTCTGTTACTCTCTTCATATTCTTCTCTTTGCCTTCTGCTGTTATGTGGTAGACTGTACATCACTGCAATGACTTCCTTGTGTCCCCCAGACTGAATTATACCTACTATATAGTCTCTTTCGCCCATTTCGTCCATTTCTTCTGCTTCCTCAAATCCCAATCAGTTTTAAATGAGCAGCACAACTCCTCCTCCCCCCTCTGCTCCCTCTATCCTTCCTCAGGATCTGATATCCAGGTGGGAAGATTGCATCTGTTATACCTGTTAGTTTTGTTTCTGTAAGTGCTATGATGTAAGTGGCATGATTCTATCATGTCACTCCTCACATTTATTTATTACATCCGTATTTGTTTACTAAATCTTCAACTTCTTTTCTAAAACTAGTCTGGGGAGAACGTTGGGGTTTGGGCGATCAAGAGACCTGGTGGGAAACTATGCTGGGTTTCTGTGGGGGTGGAGTGTATGATGATGGGGGTGGGGGCAGTGGGTACAGTGTGTGGGTTTTGGGTTAGATTGTATTGTTGCATTAGGGTTGTCATGGTTGAGGTCCTTCCGGAGGTGGTTCTGGGAGAGGTTGTATTTGCTCTTCCTCCTGAGTCTGCATTCTCCTGCTCATCTCAGTCTTTGCCTCTCTTTCCTCCTTGCATCTTTGTACCCTCTCTTTCCTCCTTGCATCTTTGTACCCTCTCTTTCTTCCTTACATCTTTGTACCCTCTCTTTCCTCCTTGCATCTTTGTACCCTCTCTTTCCTCCTTGCATCTTTGTACCCTCTCTTTCAGTTTCTGCCTTTCTTTTTGTGTTCTGTCGCAATCGAGGTACACCCTCGGATATGTTGGTATGTTCTTTAGTAGTGATTTCTCCTGCAGGATCCTGTTTCGAGCTGATTCTATCTTGACAATCACTTTGACTAGCTGTTTTTTCTCTCACAGACCAAACTATTCTCAGAAAATTTGTCAAATGGGTCATGTCATCCTCTCCTATTGCTTTCATGACACTTTCAATCACTTTTTTCTCCTTTCTTCTTGCTTCATAAGTTTTCCCTTCAACTTCCTGGAGCCCATAAATAAAAACTGACCTCTCCCTTTCATCCTCTCACTGCAATTCTCTTTACATCCCCTGAGTCAATTTAGTTGCCTCCATTGCAGCATGTAGATGAATGGTTCAGAGAACCGACAAGTTGATAAATTAGACACATATGCAACACTTGGGTATCTTTATTGAGGAAACGTTTCGCCACACAGTGGCTTCATCAGTCCATACAAAGGAGAATCGTGAAGAACAGGAGGAGTTTGAGATAATCAGTCCCTCAGCCTTGAGTCGATGTAGTCAGTCCATCAATCTTGAAAAGAATACAGCATATGTGCGAAGAAGTAGCTTATATACCGTAGGCAGGAGAGGTACAGCAGTCGTAGGTAGTGTCACATTTGACCAATGTAGAAGTAGGTCGTGTACAAGGGTTAGGCAAGTGAAGAATTCCCTGTATTAAGATCCCAAGATGTTTCTGTGTGAGACAGGATGTAGATGAATGGTTCTCTGAAGGATGTAGATGAATGGTTCTTTGAACCATTCATCTACATCCTGTCTGACACAACAACATCTTGGGATCTTAATACAGGGAATTCTTCACTTGCCTAACCCTTGGGCACGACCTACTTCCACATTGGTGAAATGTGACACCACCTACGGGGTTTGCCTCTCGGCAAACCCCCATTGCAGCATTCAAGTGTTTGAATATGAACGTCAACGGCCTCCGAGCGGAGGTTAAGAGGAAATGGGTGGAGGTAACACTGAGACATATGAATGTAGATGTATGCTTCCTACAGGAGCATAATTATAGGTGTGGAAGGGAATTAATGTTGAAAGGTTATAGGTTATATACAGGAAGTTCTGGGCATTTAAAGGGAGGGGTGATGGTGGGGGTACGGGAGACCAGCCCTTTTCATCTGAGAACATGGGAGGAGGGGGGAGGGGGTAGAATTGTTAGGGTGGAAGGTGAGTGGGGGGATATTCAGGTGTGTTTTGTCGGGGTGTACATGCCGGCGTGCAATGATCGTAGGGTTAAGGAGGATTTTGTTCAAAATGATTTAGTCTGTGCATTAAGGGGCCTTCCTATGGTTACTATTGTAGCAGGTGATTGGAATTGTATAATTACAGGGAAGGACGTCGAGCCTAGAGGGGCGGGATGTATGTTGGGTGCCTTAAGGGAGGTTTTGGGGGCGGTGGGGGTGGAGGATGTGGAAAGGGGTAGGGGGTGGAATGTAGAACACACCTATGTATGGAGAGGATACGTGGCACGGCTCGACCGGGTTTATGTAACGCAGGATATACAGGTGGGCAGTGTAACTTGTGTGGAGATGGGTTTTTCATATCATAGAGGTGTTTTGGTTGAGTTAGGTTGGGAGGGTGCGGTTAAGATTTATCCTAGTCATTGGAAATTACATGTGCGTTTGTTGCAGGGTGAGGGACATCGTGAGGTTTTTGAGGAATGGTGGGGAAGATTGTGGGGTGGGGGTAAGGGTATTGAGGATGTTGGGAAATGGAGGATGTTGGGAAATGAGGAGGTATGGGATTGATACCTTTGATATCAATCCCATACCTCCTCTCGCCACACTAGTCATAACCACTCCCTCCCCCAACCAATGCCGTCCATTACCCCAAATAAAACGCAAAACCCTCTTTTGCAGCCGCCGAATATCCTCCTCCATGAGAGGATAAACCGCAGCTATGAACCACAATTTTTTTTTTTATATTTTATTAAACATAAACTTACATACATTATTAACATACCTTGAACCAAATATAACAAACCAAACAAATTTACATAGTAAAATATGAACTCATTCAAAACGTAACTTTTCTTTAACAAATTTAAATAACATCATAAAACATAATATATTATCCAAACATTAAACAATAGCAAACATCAAAACGAGCATCAGACACCAAAAGTGTATTTATTTATGACAGTGCTATACATTCTTATTATCAACTTGCAACTAAACAATTT
>WNWK01029288.1:0-24558 GCA_009830355.1 Cherax destructor | reverse complement strand
AACAGTGGTACCCATTTTTATTTTTTTTCTTTCAGAATGCTGTTCGTCCCATTCAAACGAATTTATCCCCATAAGGAATAATGTAAAATAGACTATTTTTTTAGACCCCCAAAAATACACTTACAAAAGCATTTAAAAAATAAACTTACAAAAAAGGGCGAGTTTGGGGACCATCGTAAACCGGGGTACCACTGTATATATATATATATATATATATATTTTTATATATATATATATATATATATTTTATTTTTAAATATTTTTTTCATTTCAAATGTTGTCCCTTTCCCAAACTTTTTTATCTCCAAAAAATGTTTAAAACAGCCCAGCCCTTTTTAGACCCCAAAAAACTTCCATTTAAAAATAAACACATGGTGTGTTTGGGATACAAAACGGGTACCACTGTATATATATATATATACAGTGGCCGCAATGGTCCCAAAAACCCCATGTAAGTTTATTTTTTGTTTTTGAATATATTTTGGGGTGTAAAAGGTATCTTTTTTATTATTCCTATGGGGATAAATTGGAAATTTTTCGTTTAACTTCAAGGGTACCACTGTATATATATATATATATATATATATATATATATATATATATATATATATATATATATATATATATATATTATATATATATATACATTATATAATATATATATATATCCCCATAAAAAACAGAGAAAGAATCTATTTTAAAATATTAGCAAAGAACTTAAAAAATGGAGACAAAAATTTTAAATTTTAAATAATACATATGTAGTCCATGTATAATTTTTATTTTTTAGTGTACCCTGAAAAAATTTTGGGCAATAAAAAATATAGGGCGTATATCAATAGAAATAAGTCATACTGTTTGACTTTAGTAGGTTAGTGTTATTCAGTTTTATATGAAGATAAATATACGTATATTGTTACAAAACTATATACATATAGTATGTATTAGAAATTTATATTAATATAAATGCAAAAATTTTTATGAAATTACTTTTTTAAAATTGTTTGATTCTCAATGTTTTTTCAGTTGCTGAAGCAAGACAATGGATAAAATTATATGATCATGGGGCAAAAGAGAACATTAACCCAAAATTTTAACCCGATACAATTAGTGTTTAACATTATTATAAAAATTTTACTACCAAATGAATGGAAATAAAATTTTTCATCCTATAACCCAATAATAAACCAACAAAAATTTTTTAAGGGGGAAAAGCTTAGTATATGTACGATATATTTAAAAGTTAATTTTTTGATATCCCATGAAAACGTAGTTCTGAGCTTCACACCCTAAAATGAATACCATACAAATATACTCTTTAAATTTTTCTGGGGAAAATCAAATGTAACAATTTTTTAGACTAAGAAAACAAACGAGTTAGGCAAATATTCTGCCAAACTAGTGGCACCATTTCTTCCTCTCCATCTCCACAAGACAGCCTTGTCCTCACGTACAAAAATCATTACCCATCTCAATTCCATTTTCCCACATATTACGCCAGTCAATGCTACTGTTTATTAACTTACAACTAAATAAAGTATTTTTTTAGGAGATGAGAGGCCAAACACCTCTCGGCTCGATAGAAGGTACCGCTGTTTTGTTGTATAGACGACTGAATCTACAACACTGCAGCTATAGTGGAGTTCAATACTCTTAAAGTGTGTGAGTCTCCTTTATAGAGGGTTCCCCGCCGTCCGTGCAGGATTCAAGTTTATATTGTTTATATGCCATGAAGGGTAGCCCCTGCTCAGTTAAAGCTAATAAACTAATAAGTGTTCACACTGCCACCACACACACTTCATAACCTCAGCTCTAGTATGCTAATGAAAAATAATTGTAAAAGCATGCGGTCGAATATTAGGAGCGATGAGCAACCTTACAAACGTTTATCATGAGGCAGGTCAATAAGGAAACGTTTGCATTAGTCTCTTGCAACACGTAACCCTCTCAGGGAAGGTCCCTTGATGCTGGTGAGGCTCTTTATCCAAGGAATTGGACCTGATCTCCCCTTCCTTGCAATTGAAGCTGATTGTTTACCATTTCCCTATGTGCTGTATAACCCTAATGAGTTCAGCGTTCCCCCATTACTATAATAATAATCTTGAATACTTAATAACATGAAGAACACTGTGAGTTCCATCTTCACCTCATTGTGTAGACAGTAGTTGACCATAATAATATTATAATATCTTTATTTCTACAAGTACATGTACAAGGTATACAAGCCTAGCTGACATAAATAACATACTACTATATAGAAAGCCGCTTGTTGTGTAAAGCATTTCGGGCAAATTAGGTCAGTTTTGTCCCAGGATGCGACCCACACCAGTCCACTAACACCCAGATACCCATTTTACTGATGGGTGAACATAGACAACAGGTGTAAGGAAACATGTCCAATGTTTCCACCAATTACCTGGAGTTTACCTGGAAAGGGTTTTGGGGGTCAACGTCCCCGCGGCTCGGTCTGAGACCAGGCCTCGCGGTGGACCAGGGTCTGATCAACCAGGCTGTTACTGCTGGCCGCACGCAAACTGACGTACGACCCACAGCCCGGTTGGTCAGGTACTGACTTTAGGTGGCTGTCCAGTGCCTTCTTGAAGACAGCCAGGGGTCTATTTGTAATCCCCCTTATGTATGCTGGGAGGCAGTTGAACAGTCTTGGGCCCCGGACACTTATTGTGTTATCTCTCAGTGTACTCGTGGCACCCCTGCTTTTCATTGGGGGAATTTTGCATCTCTTGCGGAGTCTTTTCCTTTCATAGGGAGTGATTTTCGTGTTCAAGTTTGGTACTAATCCCTCTAGGATTTTCAAAGTGTATATTATCATGTATCTCTCTCGCCTTTACTCCAGGGAATACAGATCAAGGGCCTTCAACCGTTCCCAGTAATTTAGATGCCTCATCGTACTTATGTGTGCCGTGAAAGTAATTTGTACACTCTCCAGGTCAGCAATTTCCCCTGCCCTGAAGGGGTCAGTTAGTGTACAGCAGTATTCCAGCCTAGAGAGAACAAGCAATTTGAAGAGAATCATCATGGGCTTGGCGTCCCTAGGTTTGAAGGTTCTCATTATCCATCCTATCATTTTCCTAGCAGATGTGATAGATACATTGTTGTAGTCTTTGAAGGTGAGATCCTCTGACATTATCACTCCCAGGTCCTTCACATTACTTTTTCCCTCTATTATATGGTTAGAATTTGTCGTATACCCTGATACAGTTTTAATTTCCTCAAGTTTTCCACATCTGAGTAGTTGAAATTTTTCTTCATTGAACTTCATATTGTTTTGAATGGTCCATTTGAAGATTTGGTTTATGTCCGCTTGGAGTCTTGTGGTGTCTTCGACGGAGGTCACTGTCATGGCAATCCGGTTGTCATCCGCAAAGGAAGACACGGAGTTATGGCTTACATCTCTGTCTATGCCAGATACGAGGATGACGAATAGAATGGGAGCGAGTACTGTGCCTTGTGGAACAGAGCTTTTCACCGTAGCTGCTTCAGACTTTACTCTGTTTACTATTACTCTTTGTGTTCTATTTGTCAGGAAGTTATAGATCCATCTACCCACTTTTCCTGTTAGTCCTTTATCGCACATTTTGTGCGCTATTACACCATGGTCACACTTGTCGAAAGCTTTTGCAAAGTCTGTGTATACTACATCTGTATTTTGTTTATCCTCTACAGCATCCAGGACCTTGTCATAGTGATCCAGTAGCTGGGACAGGCAGGAACGACCTGCTCTAAACCCGTGTTGCCCTGGGTTGTGTAACTGATGGGTATCTAGGTGGTTGGCGATCTTGCTTCTTAGAACCCTTTCTAAGATTTTTATGATATGGGATGTTAGTGCTATCGGTCTGTAGTTCTTTGCAATTGCTTTACTGCCACCTTTGTAGAGTGGGGGTATGTCTGTTGTTTTTAGTGAGTGTGGGATGACCCCTGTGTCCATGCTCTCTCTCCATAGAATGCTGAAGGCACACGACAAGGGCTTCTTGCAGTTCTTGATGAACACGGAGTTCCATGAGTCTGGGCCTGGGGCAGAGTGCATGGGTATGTCATTTATTGCCTTTTGAAAGTCTTGTGGCATTAGGATAATATCCGAGATTTTTAAGATGACCAAATTTTGAATCTCGTTCATAAAGAATTCATTTGGATAGGTGACCCTTAGTCTGGGCAGAGGCTAGCTAAACACTGAGTCGTATTGGGACTTTAGTATCTCACTCATTGGTCTACTTGACCAACATGCATTAGCTATACACTTGTCCAAGCATCCCTCTATTACAGACATCAGTACTAGAACTCAACACACGATACATGATACAAAGAATTATCTTCAAACCTAATGATGAATGATCACGTCGACCCAGATATAAACCTATATAAACATCTATATAAACATCTTATCTCACTTACGCACCCAACCGGTAGTTAACCATACGAAAACTACTTTATCTTGCACATATCCACAGCAAAATACACTTATTGATATCTGTGATTCTCCTTAATTTGCACATTACTAACCACAGCAAAATACACTTATTGATATCTGTGATTCCCCTTAATTTGCACAGTTCCAACCAAAATTCTAATACAACTATTGCTCCATAATACTTAAGCTAGTCATAAGTTTGCCTAAGATACTCCAATATAGAATCTATATTATGCCAATATATCACCTTTATCATTAATATATAAACTAATTGCTAACTTTTTATACTAATTGTTAAATTCTCAATGTTTAAATTCCAGTACCTAAATTTTGTAAACCTAACCTTACAATCTGTATATCCATTGTATAGCTATTGAGTAAGACCTATCATAAGACTGCCTGAAAAGCCTAGGCATACCTAGGCATATTATTGGCCATCTTGTAATATCAACTTTAATGTATAACTATAAGTACCCCCCACCTTGTATTACATGAAATAAAGGATTTGAATTTGAAAATTTGAATCTCCCAATCAAAATTTAATGGAAAGTAACTGCCTTTATTACACAG
Organism: Cherax destructor; assembly: GCA_009830355.1. Classification (NCBI taxonomy): domain Eukaryota; kingdom Metazoa; phylum Arthropoda; class Malacostraca; order Decapoda; family Parastacidae; genus Cherax; species Cherax destructor. Next base: position 19,562 of record WNWK01029288.1, on the reverse strand, counting down.
CATCAAAAGCCAGCACTGTCCTAAATACTGATAAAAATTTTACAATTCTTAATTACAATATCAGGTCCCTAAGCAAACACAATGATGACCTTCTGGCACTCCTTGATACCCTAAAGACAACCTTCTCCATTATTATTCTTACTGAAACCTGGCTTAAGCAGACCACAATAGATATCTACTCAATACCAGGATACACAGCAATCCACAACTGCAGACCAAACAAAACTGGGGATGGTATTGTAATCTATTACTCCAATGAACTATCTTGTTATAACACCATCTGCTTTAATGATGAATGCGGAGAATATATTTTTGCAAATTTTACTGTAAAAAACCTTAAGACTCCTATAACAATCGGTGCCATCTACCGGATGCCTCATACTAACATAACAAATTTTAACGATAATTTAAAGACACTAATAACAAACAATCAAATGAACAAGCACCACCTTCTCGTAGCTGGAGACTTCAACATTAACCTTGGCCTCACAAATGACCAGCCAGTAACTGACTTCATCAACAATATGAACAACACACTTCTCATACCAACTATTACTAAACTATACTATACTCTATACTACAGACCTGTCAGTTTCATTGTAGTTTTGTTGATTAGGTTTTCCCTTATGTTGACTTCACATTGAACACTGTGCAGTTGATATATGAGTCAGTTACTTCAGTGTAGTAGAAAACGTTAGCTCCATTTGTGAATACATACTGGGTTCTATTGCTAAGATAAGATTTTAGGTAATCGAGAGTGTGTCCTCTGACCCCGTAATGTTCTAGTTTTTGGTGCAATAGGTCATGATCAACTGTATCAAAAGCTTTCGTAAGTCTATGAAAAGTCCCAGGGAAATTTTTTTTTTCGAGTGCAGAATACATTAGCCTAGAGGCTAATGTATGTATATATATACATTAGCCTAGAGGCTAATGTTTATATTTATATATATATATATATATATATATATATATATATATATATATATATATATATATATATATATATATATATATATATACACACATCAGCTGATGTGTGGGTCAGCTGATGTGTGGGTCAGCTGGTGTGGGTCAGCTGATGTGTGGGTCAGCTGATGTGCGGGTCAGCTGGTGTGGGTCAGCTGATGTGTGGGTCTGCTGATGTGCGGGTCAGCTAGTGTGAGTCAGCTGATGTACTCACCTAGTTGTGGTTGCAGGGGTTGAGTCATAGCTCCTGGCCCCGCCTCTTCAATGGCCGCTACTGGATCTCTCTCCCTTCGTCATGAGCCTTATCATACCTCTTCTTAAAGCTATGAATGGATCCTGCCTCCACTACATCGCTTCCCAAGCTATTCCACTTCCTGACCACTCTGTGACTGAAGAAATACTTCCTAACATCCCTGTGATTCATCTGAGTCTTCAACTTCCAGCTGTGTCCCCTTGTTGCTGTGTCCCCTCTCTGGAACATTCTGTCTCTGTCCACCTTGCCAATTCCTCTCAGTATTTTATATGTCGTTATCATGTCCCCCCTTTCTCTCCTGTCCTCCAGTGTCGTCAGGTCGATTTCCTTTATCCTCTCATCGTAGGACATACCCCTTAGCTCCGGGACTAGTCGTGTTGCAAACCTTTGCACTTTCTCTATTTTCTTTATGTGCTTGGCTAGGTGTGGGTTCCAAACTGGTGCTGCATACTCCAGTATGGGCCTAACGTACACAGTGTACAGGGTTCTGAACGATTCCTTATTAAGATGTCGAAATGCTGTTCTCAGGTTTGCTAGGCGCCCGTATGCTGCAGCAGTTATTTGGTTGATGTGCGCCTCAGGAGATGTGCCTGGTATTATACTTACCCCAAGATCTTTTTCCTTGAGTGAGGTTTGTAGTCTCTAGTCCCCTAGACTGTACTCCGTCTGCGGTCTTCTTTGCCCTTCCCCAATCTTCATGACTTTGCACTTGGCGGGGTTGAACTCCAGGAGCCAATTCCTGGACCAGACCTGCAGCCTGTCCAGATCCCTTTGTAGTTCTGCCTGGTCCTCGTCCGATTGAATCCTTCTCATCAACTTCACATCATCTGCAAACAGGGACACTTCGGAGGTTATTCCTTCCGCCATGTCATTCACAAATACCAGAAACAGCACCGGTCCTAGAACTGACCCATGTGGAACCCCACTCGTCACAGACGCCCACTCTGACACCTCACCACGAACCATGACTCGCTGTTGTCTTCCTGACAGGTATTCCCTGATCCATTGGAGTGCCTTCCCTGTTATCCCTGCCTGGTCCTCCAGCTTTTGCACTAATTTCTTGTGTGGAACCGTGTCAAACACCTCCTTACAGTCCAAGAAAATGCAATCTACCCACCCCACTCTCTCTTGTCTTACTGCTGTCTCCCTGTCATAGAACTCCAGTAGGTTTGTGACACAGGATTTCCCGTCCCTGAAACCGTGTTGACTGCCGTTGATAAGCTCATTCCTTTCTAAGTGTTCCACCACTCTTCTCCTGATAATCTTCTCCATGACTCTGCATACTATACATGTCAATGACACTGGTCTGTAGTTAAGTGCTTCATGTCTGTCTTCTTTTTTAAAGATTGGGACTACATTTGCTGTCTTCCATACCTCAGGTAGTCTCCCTGTTTCGATAGATGTGTTGAATATTGTTGTTAGGGGTACACATAGCGCCTCAGCTCCCTCTCTCAAGACCCATGGAGAGATGTGATCCGGCCCCGTCGCCTTTGAGGTATCTAGCTCAATCAGCAGCCTCTTCACTTCTTCCTCGGTTGCGTGTATTGTGTCCAACACTTGGTTGTGTACCCCTCCTCTCTGTCTTTCTGGAGTCCCTTCTGTCTCCTCTGTGAACACTTCTTTGAATCTCCTGTTGAGTTCCTCACACACTTCTCGGTCATTTCTTGTGATCTCTCCTCCCTTCCTTAGCCTGATCACCTGGTCCTTGACTGTTGTTCTCCTCCTGATGTGGCTGTACAACAGTTTCGGGTCAGATTTGGCTTTCCCTGCTATGTCATTCTCGTATTGTCGTTGGGCCTCCCTTCTTACCTGTGCATATTCGTTTCTGGCTCTACGACTGCTCTCCTTATTTTCCTGGGTCCTTTGCCTTCACACTTGGTTTTGGCCTCCCTGCACCTTTGGGTGAACCAAGGGCTCATCCTGGATTTTTCGTTGTTTCTGTTTCCCTTGGGTACAAACCTCTCCTCAGCTTCCTTGCATATTGTTGCCACATATTCCATCATCTCGTTTACTGATTTCCCTTCCAGTTCTCTGTTCCACTGAACCCCGTTTAGGAAGTTCTTCATGCCCGCGTAGTCCCCTTTCTTGTAGTTTGGCTTCATTCTTCTGGCCCTATCTGCCTCCCCCTCCACTTGTAACTCTACTGTGTAATCAAAGCTTAAAACCATATGATCACTGGCCCTGAGGGGTCTTTCATGTGTGATGTCCTCAATATCTGCACTACTCAAGGTGAATACTAGGTCCAGTCTCGCTGGTTCATCCTCTCCTCTCTCCCTGGTAGTATCCCTTACGTGTTGGTACATGAAGTTTTCCAGTACCACCTCCATCATCTTAGCCCTCCACATATCTTGGCACCCATGTGGCTCCAAGTTCTCCCAGTCTATTTCCTTGTGGTTGAAGTCACCCATGATCAGTAGCTTTGCCCTGCTTTGCATGAGCCCTTCTGGCCACTTCAGTGTGTCAACCATCGCTCTATTACTCTCCTGCTGTTCTGTGGTGGGTTATACATCACTGCAATTACCACCTTGGGACCTCCAGACTGTAGCATTCCTACTATGTAACCTCCTGCTTCTCCTCTGTCTCCTCTCTCCAGCTCATCAAAATCCCATTGGTTTTTGATCAGCAATGCCACTCCTCCACCCCCTCTGTTCCCTCTGTCTTTCCTCAGGATCTGGTATCCCATTGGAAAGATGGTATCTGTTATCATACCTGTGAGCTTGGTTTCTGTGAGAGCTATTATGTCCGGTGATGCCTCTTTGACTCTTTCGTGCCACTCCTCCCACTTATTTGTTATTCCATCAGCACTGAACTTAACTCTATCATCATTACTGATTCTATGTCATCATTGAAGGCTCTTGACTCATATAATGACTCTAACAGCATGCTCATTGGAGAAGCCATGTATAGATACTAACAAATCCGGGACAAAGGAATTACTGTACAATTGCTATGGATTCCATCACACATTGGATTACTCCTTCATGATAAAGTTGATATGTTAGCCAAGAAGAGCACCCATAAGGAGAATGTAGAATATAACTTTGGTATATCTGTGTCTAGCATTAGGAATAATATTAGGAGAGAAATAAATAATGGAAATGATAGCTATAGGAATGCAGTTAGAAGCCTGAGTAGATCTATAACCCACTATGATAACATGAACGTAGATAAGTATGTTTATGGAGCAACTTGCAATGTGAACAGACTGACTGATGTTGTAGTGGCCAGAATTAGGCTTGGCTACAAGTACTTCTGGCAGTTTGGGAGATACACAGATGATGATCAAACTAAATGCAAATTATGTGATCAGGCATATGGTCACTGTCTTGAACACTATGTGCTGAATTTTCCACTTACTCACTTATTGAGGAATATAGAGATAGACAGTATAATAACCTATGTGACATGTCAAGATATCCTAATAGTGAAGGTAGGATACCACTTATACTAAGCAAATTTCCTAAATTTGCTTGTAACAGATAAGTGAACTGTAGATATAAATCCAAATTAATTTCCATGAACGTGCCTAGCTGTGCTCATGATAATGCGAGCATATACAGGGTCTAAAGCCAGCGATGAACAGCAAAATACCTTACATCCGTGGACTGCTTACAGAATCAAATGCAATGTTTGCGACTTTCACAGAGACCCACATAAAGGATCACTTGGACAATGAAATATGGATCCCGGGCTACAACCTATACAGATGTGACAGAGTGAACACGCAAAAAGGGGGGGGGGAATTGGCCTGTATATCACAGTCACTTATATGCTCAGAACTACTAAATGTCTCAAATGATGTAGTTGAAGTTTTAGCAGTAAAGATCGAGAATCAAAACCTGGTCATCGTGGTTGTATACAAGCCTCCGGATGCAACGTCCCAACAATTCCAGGAACAGCTTCTGAAAATTGACTACTGTCTGGAAAACCTTCCAGCTTCTGCCCCCAACATCTTGTTCCTGGGGAACTTCAACCTAAGGCACCTAAAATGGGGGAATATTGCAAATAATGTGGTAGCAGAGATAACACCAGGAGGCAGCTCAGATGAAAACTCGCACACACACGAGCTTTTAAATCTCTGCACCAAATTCACCTTAAACAAGCAAATAATAGAGCCTACAAGATTGGAGAATACACTGGACCTCATCTTCACTAACAATGATGATCTGATAGGAAATGTCATCATATCAAAAAACAATATACTCAGATCACAATATAATAGATGTCCAGACCGACAAAATGTGATCAGTCGCGATGGAGCCTTCACCAAATTCAACTTTAATAACAAAAACATAAGGTGGGACTGTAGTGATACCGCTCTTGTGGGGAGCCGCAGCAGGACACAATACTGCACCACCTCAGGGGCCCCTTACAATAACAACAAACAGTACAGCGATGGCCCAGCATGGCGTGTGGTCTCTCTCTTACACAGATACATTCGTGATGCAGATTACATGGTAAGCTTAAATATGTCGCCAGTAGCTATAGCTTTTCTGAGGACATATGCACCATACATCACCTGTCCTGCAGCAGCAGTCATTAGATGTATTTTCTTCTGTTGCAGACATGTACCATGGATTTTGTGTTCAATAAAGCCTAGGAATAAGGCCTGTGTTTTTATCACAACAATTATCTCCCCTTTCTAAAATATCAGATACAGTAATCCTCCAAACGGTTAGGTGGGTGACGTGTACGTCCAGACCTTCGTAGCCCTTGAGCCTCTTCACCGGGTTCGGTATTTTCTAGCGGGGTTTGACTATCTGCTGGAGCGGCGTCCTCTATTTCAATAGGGGTAGCCTGAAAAGACTTCCCTGGAGAAACCGAAGCATCTTTCGCAACATCTATTGGTGTATCTTGAGATTCCGCACTAACATTGGTTTCAACTGGGGCAAAGTGTCTTGTAGATACAGTAGTCTCTTCACCATTTTGGTAGCGAATGTGGGCATAATGCGGATTAGCTTGTAGGAGCTCTACCTCTTCCACTAAAGGATCCGTCTTGTTCATCCTACGGTGACTCTTCAGGAGAATGGGTCCAGGGTGACATAACCAGGTGAGCATGGAGGCTCCCGTAGAGGAACGACGTGAATAGTTGAAGAGTCTCTCATGAGGGGTAGCATTAGTAGCTGTGCACAACAATGATCTAATGGAGTGAAGGGCATCAGGTAAGACAGTCTGCCAGTGTTGAACCGGTAGATTGCGAGATTTCAGTGTCATTGTAACTGACTTCCATATAGTACCATTGAACCGCTCCACTTGACCATTGCCTTGAGGGTTGTAGCTTGTTGTTCTGCTGCAAGCAATCCCTTTGTTAGCCAAAAACTCCTGAAGTTCATTACTCATGAACGAGGATCCCCTGTCTGAATGGATATAGGCCGGCATACCAAAAATAGCGAATAACTGAGAAAGACAACTGATGACAGTTGAAGCAGTCATATTTGCACAGGGGAACACAAAAGGAAACCTAGAATATTCATCTACTATGTTAAGGAAATACCTATTCTGGTTTATGCTTGGTAGAGGTCCTTTGAAATCTATATTCAGTCTCTCGAAAGGCTGGGTGGCTTTTATGAGATGAGTTTTCTCTGGCTGGTGAAAGTTTGGCTTGCACTCTGCACCTACTCTGCATGATCTGATCACTTGTCGCACATCTTCCACTGAGTAGGGCATATTCTTAGATTTAACAAAATGATACAGGCGTGTAACTCCTGGGTGACACAAGGCCTTGTGGAGCTCTGAGAGTGATTGCAAATCATGACATGCTGCTCCACAGTGGGACCTAGAGAATGCATCAGGTGAAATGTTTTCTTCACCCGGTCGATACAGAATATCAAAGTTATAACACGATAGTTCCATCCTCCAGCGTAATATCTTGTCATTCTTGATCTTTCTTTTGTGCTTCTTGTCAAACATATACATCACGGACCGTTGGTCAGTCCTTACAGTGAAATGTCTGCCTGTTAAATAATGCCTCCAGTGGCGAACTGCTTCTATAATGGCCTGGGCTTCCTTTTCTACAGCAGCATAGCACTTCTCTGATCCTTGAAAAGTTCTTGAAAAGAAAGCTACGGGACGTCCTGCCTGAGATAGGACTGCAGCAATGGCAACTTCAGATGCATCCGTTTCCACCTCGAATGGTAGGGACTCATCAATGGCCTGAACTACTGAGTTTTCAATGTCCTGTTTGAGAGTATAGAAAGCAGTTTCTGCTTCCTTTGTCACAGGAAATATCGTGTAGACTCCGTGGGCGAACTTTACTTGAATAGTTGTAGATCCACTGTGAGTAATAAGCAAAAAGACCAAGAGTTCTTTGGAGTGACTTTTTGTCTTGGGGCATTGGAAGTTCCCGTAGAGGTCGAAGTCTTTCAGGGTCTGGGGATATTGCACCTCCTTCCACCACATAACCAAGGATGTTAAGCCTTTTAGTGGAAAAAGTGCACTTTTCTTCATTGTAACTGATATTTTTCTTCTTGGCAGCTTCCAAAAACTTATCAAGGTTTGCATCATGTTCCTCCTGGGTCTTGCCACAAATGGTAACATTATCTAAATATGCATAAGTTCCCATAAGTTGCTCTTCCTGAATGAGTGAATCCATAATTCGTTGGAAACAGGTTACCCCATTGGTAACCCCAAAAGGGACTCTGGTAAACTGATAGAGGCCGTCACTAGTTACTATTTTGTCCTAGGCACATGTCGATTAGACACTAGGCCTGTTGTATATATATGTGTGTGTGTGTGTGTGTACGAAACACTTCGAAATGTTTCGGCCCCGCCGGGAATTGAACCCGGGCCCTCCGTGCGTGAAGCAAGAGCGCTAGCCACCATGCCATGCCTGAAACGCTGTGTATGGGTTATCTTCATTCCTTATAGGGACTTGATGATAGGCACTTCGTAAATCAATTGTGCTAACCTGGAGTCTACCTGGAGAGAATTCCAGGGGTCAACGCCCCCGCGGCCCGGTCTGTGACCAGGCCTCCTGTTGGACCAGAGCCTGATCAACCAGGCTGTTACTGCTGGCCGCACGCAGTCCAACGTACGAACCACAGCCCGGCTGATCCGGTACCGACTTGAGGTGCCTGTCCAGTGCCTGCTTGAAGACAGCCAGGGGCTTGTTGGTAATCCCCCTGATGTATGCTGGGAGGCAGTTGAACAATCTTGGGCCCCTCACACTTATTGTGTTGTCCCTCAACGTGCTAGTGGCACCCCTGCTCTTCATAGTACTGAGCAATTTTGTTCACTGTATCATCAATTCGAGGTAGAGGGTACCCATCAAGAAGTGTAAATTTGTTGATTGTCTCAGAATAGTCGATAGCCAGCCTCCGTTTCCTATAATCATCCTTGACAACAACGACCTGTGCACGCCACGGAGAATTACTTGGTTCTATAATACCCTCCTTCAGCAGCCTCTGAGTTTCTTTCTCAATGAACATCCTATCTTCATAAGAATAGCGGCGTGACTTAGCTGATATAGGATGACAATCCGCAGTAAGATTCGCAAACAGCTTTGGTGGGTCTACCCTTAAAGTGCTAAGACCACAGACAACGAGAGGAGGCAGTTCACCTCCATATGTTAAGGTAACACTACCATGACGCTTCTGAAAGTCCTGACCAAGGATCACATCAGAGCACAGTTGTGGCAGAACAGCTAAATGTACATCTTGATAATCCCTGCCATTAACTCTAAGGTTTACCTTACAAAACCCTAACGTCTGAATAGAGAGAGAGATGTTGATGCCATGGAAACGGTACCTGATGAGTGATGTACCGTCAAGGAGTGGCGTTTAACTACGTCAAGGTTGATGAAACTCTCTGAGCTGCCACTGTCAATCAGACCATCTACTTCTGTTCCTTTGATGAACACTTTCACAACTGCCTTTGACAGTGAATTTGGAGCAGCCGCAAAAGTCACTGTTGCTAGAGTCGCCTGGTCGGAATGCGTAGAAGCACTAGCTCTTGTTGATGCATTAGCACGACATACTTTAGCAAAGTGACCTTTCTTATGTCATTGATGGCACATTGCTTCACGAGCCGGACACTTTGGACGTGGATGTCTTGAAAAACCACAAAAGAAACACTTTGTGCCTGCAGCTGCTGTCACTGAAGCAGGTTCCACGGTAACTTCATTAAAAGAGTCTTGGTCGGGAGTTACAGCACTTACCACTCGAGAATTATTCTGGGCTGAATCTAATGCTCTTGCCTGGTCAAGGGTAGTGGCTAAGTCCAGAGTTTTATTCTCCAATAAACGCTGCCTTATTATTGGTGATTGCAGGCCACTGATAAAAGCATCCCTGATGGACTCTTAACAATACTGAGAAGCTGTCACCGCTCGGAAGTTACAGTCCTTACCTAATATTTTCAATGCTTGAAAGTATTCCTCTAAGGATTCACCAATCTGCTGGCGGCGAGTTGCAAGACGAAATCGTTCAAAGATTTCATTTGTGGGCTTAATATACTGAGACTTGAGGGCATTGATAGCATCTTCATAGGTATTACACTCAGAAATAACCTCATAGATTTTAGGTACACAAGTTGATGAGCAGGCTTAGTTTATCTAGATCTTCCTGAGGAAGGCTCAAGAAGTTCGAAAGTCTTAAACCATGCTTCCATTCTGAGCAGCCGTGATCACTGGGGTCAGAATCGCCTCTCAGGTTTCAGTAACGCCCATGCGGGTAGCTAGCTCAGCGCACCAGGTAGCCCAAGATATTTGTGTTCAATAAAGCCTAGGAATAAGGCCTGTGTTTTTATCACAACAATTTATTGAACACAAATATCCTGGGCTACCTGGTGGCGATTCTGAGCTAGACTACACCGCAACATGGAGCGTTTACTGAAACCTGAGAGGCTAGATTCTGACCCCAGTGTATCAACGGCTGCTCAGGAATGGAAGCACTGGTTTAAGACTTTCGAAAACTTCTTGAGAGCCTTTCCTCAGGAAGATCTAGATAAACTAAGCCTGCTCATCAACTTTGTGTCACCTAAAATCTATGAGGTTATTTCTGAGTGTAATACCTATAATGAGTGAGCTACTAAAGAATGCAGATGTTATATACACAGACTTTGCAAAAGCCTTTGATAAGTGTGACCATGGTGTAATAGCACACAAAATGCGTGATAACGGAATAACAGGAAAAGTTAGCAGATGGATATATAATTTCCTAACAAATAGAACACAAAGAGTAGTAGTCAACAGAATAAAGTCTGAGGCGGCTACGGTGAAAAGCTCTATTCCACAAGGCACAGTACTCGATCCCATCTTGTTCCTCATCCTCATATCGGACATAGACAGGGATATAAACCACAGTGTCGTGTCTTCCTTTGCAGATGACACCCGAATCTGCATGACAGTGTCTACCATTGAAGACACTGCAAGACTCCAAGCAGACATAAACCAAATCTTTAAATGGGCTGCAGAAAACAATATGAAGTTCAATGATGAGAAATTTCAATTACTCCGATATGGAAAACGTGAGGAAATTAAAATTTCATCGGAGTATAAAACTAATTCCAACCACACAATAGAGCGAAAAACTAATGTCAAAGACCTGGGAGTGATCATGTCAGAGGATCTCACCTTCAAGGACCAAGCCCATGATGACACTTTTCAGGCCACTTGTTCTATCTAGGCTGGAATATTGCTGCACACTAACTACACCTTTCAAGGCAGGTGAAATTGCTGAACTAGAAAATGTGCAGAGAACCTTCACTGCATGCATAACTGCGATAAACCAACTCAATTACTGGGAACACTTGAAGTTCCTAAACCTGTACTCTCTAGAACGCAGGCGGGAGATACACATTATTATATACACTTGGAAAATTCTCGAGGGATTAGTACCAAACTTGCACACGAGAGTCACTCCCTACGAAAGCAAAAGACTCGGCAGACGATGCAACATCCCTCCGATGAAAACCATGGGTGCCACTAGCACGTTGAGAGACAACACAATAAGTGTCAGGGGCCCAAGACTGTTCAACTGCCTCCCAGCGTACATAAGGGGGATTACCAATAGACCCCTGGCTGTCTTCAAGCAGGCACTGGACAGGCACCTAAAGTCGGTACCTGACCAGCCAGGCTGTGGTTCGTACGTCGGACTGCGTGCGGCCAGCAGTAACAGCCTGGTTGATAAGGCTCTGATTCACCATGAGGCCTGGTCACAGACCGGGCCGCGGGGGCGTTGACCCCCGGAACTCTCTCCAGGTAAACTCCAGGCAATACATTGCGGTAAACTCGTAACCATGTATTTTTTTATTAGTATTGGTTTTAATCCTAGATGAAATCTGCCCACTGTTGTGCATTATTCATGGGAGGAAGCGCTAAAACCCCAGGGGTCATAGCGTCTGGGGAAATGAATATTATACCAGCAGTGCGCTTTTGTTTGACATTATCATGATTTACACACTATACTTTGACTCGTCCTTCAGAACGGAGAGGTTACTTGCGTCCTGAAAATAATCACTTACAACACTATTATTTGGCAGCTGTAAACCCACAGGGGTCATAAAGAGCCTGGGAAATGGGAGACAATCAGGTTTGATTCAAAAGGAAAACTGACCCATTTCTTTGAATCAAGAGTCCTTCCAAAGCATCAAGGCACCCCTTTGATGGACAGCATCACTTGGTAACCAAAAGAACATTAATATTTAATGTCAATATTCTGCCCTATACTGTATTACAGCTTATTTAATTTTCATGTTGGTATTAAATACTAATAATGTTTGCAATCGAATTTTTGAGTTTGGATGAAAGCTAAACAGGTAATATAGCCAAAGTTTATTCAGTCTTCTGGGTATTGAGAGATGACTTGTGAACAGGGCCCAGGTTGTATCACTGGCTGGAACACTAGGCTGCATCACTGGCTGGAACACTAGGCTGCATCACTGGCTGGAACACTAGGCTGTATCACTGGCTGGAGCACTAGGCTGCATCACTGGCTGTAATACTAGGCTGCATCACTGGCTGGAACACTACGCTGCATCACTGGTTGGAACACTACGCTGCATCACTGGTTGGAACACTAGGTTGCATCACTGGCTGGAACACTAGGCTGCATCAATGGTTGGAACACTAGGCTGCATCACTGGCTGGAACACTAGGCTGCATCACTGGCTGGAACACTAGGCTGCATCACTGGCTGGAACACTAGACTGCATCACTGGCTGGAACACTAGGCTGCATCACTGGGTGGAACACTAGGATGCATCACTGGCGGGAACACTAGGCTGCATCACTGGCTGGAACACTAGGCTGCATCACTGGCTGGAACACTAGGCTGCATCACTGGCTGGAACACTAGGCTGCATCACTGGTTGGAACACTAGGCTGCATCACTGGCTGGAACACTAGGCTGCATCACTGGCTGGAACACTAACCTACATCACTGGTTGGAACACTAGGATGCATCACTGGCGGGAACACTAGGCTGCATCACTGGCTGGAACACTAGGCTGCATCACTGGCTGGAACACTAGGCTGCATCACTGGCTGGAACTCTTAGGTTTGCCAGTCGCCCATATGCTGCCGCAGTTATCTGGTTGATGTGTGCCTCCGGAGACGTGCTTGGCGTTATACTCACCCCAAGGTCTTTCTCCTTTGCCAACGTTTGTAGCCTTTGTCCGCCTAGCCTGTACTCTGTCAGCGGTCTTCTTTGCCCTTCTCCGATCTTCATGACTTTGCATTTGGTGGGATTGAATTCGAGAAGCCAGTTGCTAGACCAGATGTCAAGTTTGTCCAGGTCTGTTTGAAGTCCTGCTTGGTCCTCTTCCGATGTGATTCTCCTCATTAATTTCACATCATCTGCGAACAGAGACACTTCTGAGTCTATCCCGTCCGTCATGTCATTTACATATACCAAGAATAACACACTACACACACAACCCGCACATATAAAAGAGAGGAGCTTACGACGACGTTTCGGCCCGATTTGGACAATAAGTGTCAGAGGCCCAAGATTGTTCAACTGCCTCCCAGCATACATCAGGGGGATTACCAACAAACCCATGGCTGTCTTCAAGCAGGCACTGGACAGGCACCTAAAGTCGGTACCTGACCAGCCAGGCTGTGGTTCGTATGTTGGACTGCGTGCGGCCAGCAGTAACAGCCTGGTTGATCAGGCTCTGATCCAACATGAGGCCTGGTCACAGACCGGGCCGCAGGGGCGTTGACCCCTGGAACCTCTCCAGGTATAGTCTTAAGTCAATAAAATTCAGTTGAAGGATTTGTTTAAATCTAACTACACCATTTCTCCCTCTTGAAAGCATAAAACTTAGCCAATTTATCAGTTCTATCATGCATCTGAAGACCAATGTGAGATGGAATCCACAGCATGTGCACTCTGACTCTACTATCCACAATCCTACCATACCTATGTCTGGCTTCTGACACAAGCATGCTACAATTTATACTTGATGAGTTGAGAGCATTTATGGATGACAGAGAATCAGTTACAATTAGAGAGTCAACCTTAGATACATGGACGCATTTGAGTGTAAGGAGTATGGCAAACAGTTCTGTCTGAAGGGTAGAGGCCCAGTTATTGATGTGTGCTCCAATTTCTTTAAGAGAGCCATCAGTCTGTATGACAACAGCAACACTACCAGCTGCACCAGTGGATTGGTGAACAGAACCATCAACATAAATAATTTGAGAGAGTGTGCTGTGTGACTAGTTATCAATATAGCTTAAGGCATCATGTTTGGCTTCAAGGTTGTGATTTTAGAAGTAGTTTGGGGGGAAATGGAGGGATGGTAGTTTGGAATGGGGTAATATTCCATGGAGCGGAGAAGTGCCGCTGTTGCCTTACTTGCCACAGATCATGTATCAGATTCATGCGGAGGTCAGTTCCAGTTTTTTCGACCCATCTGCTTCTGTGCAGGGGTTTGAATGGGCTTGCCTGAGCATATTAACCCCAATTAGAATATTTATTTCAGTAACACGATCTCTGATGCTTGGAATATCAAGTTCTTTCTGCATATTTAAAATTTTGGCAGTACGAAGGCATCCAAAAATGATCCTCATTGCTTCGTTCTGCAGTTTTTCCAGCCCTTCAAGCTTCCAGTCAGACACAAGAGCAAGTAGTGGCGCAGCATAATCAACCAATGATCTAATATAAGCAAGATACATCATTTTCACAATTTTAACATTAGCACCATACCTGGGGTGAAACAATGCCACAACTTTAAGTGCTCTCAGCCTTTCTTTGTATTGACGACAAAGTCTCGTTACAACAGGTCCAAGTAGTGGGACCTCAAAGCCTAGATACCTGTATCTGTTTACATATTCTAGAAGAGACCCATCATGCAACTGGATCTGGCGAACTGTGCCTCTCTGTCGAGGAGGACGCCTATTGAGTATCTTTGTTTTATCAGTAGAGATTATCAACCCCAGGTCCTGACACGAGGCTAGTACATGGTTAAGGATGTTTTGGGTGTTGGAGAATCCGGTGGTGTGAATCATTATATCATCAGCAAAACTGATCATATAATGATGGGGCTGGCTAGGCATAGCATTAAGTAAGGCATTAATTAGAATATTGAATAGAGTGGAACTGAGTCTTTAGTTATACTTCTATGTCCCTGGAACAACACAGAAGACTTTCTGTTGGACAGGTAGCCTTTAATCACGCGGAGAAGCCATCCTCCAACATCCATTCTGGCAAGTCTTGCTACGCAAATTACATTTTGTCAACAGCCACTGAGTAAACCATCACTCCACCTGACAAACATTAGGTAGGGTTGTCCTGGTCTATTCTCAAGGTTATGATCACAGTTTAATGGTAAAACATTAATATTTGGTAGTGTGGTTTTGATAGCACAAGCCGACCGGTCGTAAAGCACGTGAGCCGCGTTTAATGATAAACGCTAAACCGCTGCCACCATGTGAGACCTGTACCCACTCTGCCTGAGGTATCCCAGTGCTTAACAAAATAGGGAATAGCAAAAGAAGGTACAAATAAAAATGGGAACTATGGCTATCGTTTACTTAATAATATAAAGAGCGAGAATACATTATATCCTGACGGAGAATTACATACAATAACCATTGACCTATGAGACTTATTACCAGGGGGAAGGGTAGATGTTATCAGTAACACGGACTTATACTCACTCACCTTAAACCAACCAGCTGACCCGAGATTCGCAACGCGTGGCCCACTGCACACCCGCTGTCCAGAGACCTGCTCACTGGACCTGTCACCCACCTCTCTGTCTCCTCTAGTCGTTTTCATGACCTGACGCCAGGCAAGAACAAAAGACCTGAGGCTTAAGCATGGAGGCGTGGCTGACAGCTATTTGCCAAGGTAAGGTGTGGGTAATTAGCTGACCTCACAAGCACACTGACTACATCACAAGGCACCTAAAATGGAGGAACATTGCAAACAATGTGGTAGCAGAGATAACTCCAGGAGGCAGCTCAGATGAAAATTCAAACATGCATGAACTTTTAAATCTCTGCACCAAGTTCACCTTAAACCAGCAAATAGTAGAGCCCACAAGATTAGAGAATACGCTGGACCTCATCTTCACAACAATGATGATCTGATACGAAATGTCATATCAAAAACAATATACTCAGATCACAACATAATAGAAGTCCAGACATGCATGCGGGGTGCCCCAGATCAACAAAATGTGATCAACCGCGAGGGAGCTTTCTCCAAATTCAACTTCAATAACAAAAACATAAGGTGGGACCAAGTAAACCAAGTCCTAAATGATATAAACTGGGAAGATTGCCTAAGCATCACGGATCCCAATCTATGTCTAGAACAAATTAACTCTTTTGGCACTCGAGGCTTGCTAAAGGCAAATTCCCTTAAGGAAAAGGAGGAGAAGATGCAAAATAGAAAGAGAGAGGCACACCCTATACAGGCGAAGGCAAATAATAACGGAGCGGCTACAGGAGGCAATATATCTGAAATACGTAGTCAGAGAAATAGCAAACATCGAATTAAAACTAAAGGAATCTTACAGGAATCAAGAGGCGCGGGAAGAACTAAAAGCCATAAATGAAATTGAAAGAAACCCAAAGTATTTCTTTTCCTATGCAAAATCAAAGTCGAGAACAACAACCAGTATTGGGCCCCTACTTAAACGGGATGGGTCCTACACAGATGACAGCAAGGAAATGAGTGAGTTACTTAAGTCCCAGTGTGACTCAGTTTTTAAAGGAGCCGCTAACCAGACTGAAAATTGAAAACCTAAATGAATTTTTTATGAGAGTGCCACAGAACTTGACAGACGCATGGCTTTCTGACATCACCACGACGCCAAATGACTTTGAAAAGGCAATAAATGACATGCCCATGCACTCCGCTCCAGGCCCAGACTCATGGAACTCCGTGTTCATCAAGAACTGCAAGAAGCCCCTATCACATGCTTTTAACATCCTATGGAGAGGGAGCATGGACACTGGGATCGTCCCGCAGTTACTAAAAACAACAGACATAGCCCCGCTCCACAAAGGGGGCAAAGCAATAGCAAAGAACTACAGACCAATTGCGCTAACGTCCCATATCATAAAATTTTTGAAAGGGTTATAAGAAGCAAGATCGCCACCCATCTAGATACCCATCAATTGCACAACCCAGGACAGCATGGGTTTAGAGCAGGCCGCTCCTGTCTATCCCAACTACTGGACCACTACGACAAGGTCCTGATGCTCTAGAAGATAAACAGAATGCAGATGTTATATACACAGATTTTGCAAAAGCCTTTGACAAGTGTGACCATGGTGTAATAGCACACAAAATGCGTGATAAAGGAATAACAGGAAAAGTTGATGATGGATCTATAATTTCTAACATGTAGAACACAAAGAGTAGTAGTCAACAATAAAGTCTGAGGCAGCTACTGTGAAAAGCTCTGTTCCACAAGGCACAGTACTTGCTCCCATCCTATTCCTCATCCTCATATCGGACATTGACGGGGATATAAGCCACAGTGCTGTGTTTTCCCTTTTGCAGATGACACCCGAATCTGCATGACAGTGTCCACCGTTGAAGACACTGCAAGACTCCAAGCAGACATAAACCAAATCTTTAAATGGGCTGCAGAAAACAATATGAAGTTCAATGATGAGAAATTACTCAGATACGGAAAACGTGAAGAAATTAAAATCTCATCGGAGTACAAAACTAATTCCAACCACACAATAGAGCGAAAACTAATGTCAAAGACCTGGGAGTGATCATGTCAGAGGATCTCACCTTCAAGGACCATAACAAAGTAGCAATTGCATCTGTAGAAAATGACAGGATGGATAATGAGAACTTTCAAAACGATGGATGCCAGCCTATGTTGACACTTTACAGATAGCTTGTTCTATCTAGGCTGGAATATTGCTGCACACTAACGGCACCTTTCAAGGCGGTGAAATTGCTGACCTTGAAAATGTGCAGAGAACCTTCACTGCACGCATAAGTGTGATAAACCACCTCAACTACTGGGAACGCTTGAAGTTCCTAAACCTGTACTCTCTAGAACGCAGGCGGAGAGATACATTATTATATACACATGGAAAATTTCGAGGGCTTAGTACCAAACTTGCACACAAAAATCACTCCCTACGAAAGCAAAAGACTCGGCAGGCGATGTAACATTCCCCCAATGAAGAGCAGGGGTGCACTAGCACGTTGAGGGACAACACAATAAGTGTCAGGAGCCCAAGATTGTTCAACTGCCTCCCAGCATACATCAGGGGGGTTACCAACAAACCCCTGGCTGTATTCACAGGCACTGGACAGGCACCTAAAGTCGGTACCTGACCAGCCGGGCTGTGGTTCGTACGTTGGACTGCGTGCGGGCAGCAGTAACAGCCTGGTGATCAGGCTCTGGTCCAACAGGAGGCCTGGTCACGGACCGGGCCGCGGGGCGTTGACCCCTGGAATTCTCTCCAGGTAGACTCCAGGTAGACTCCAGGAGGCAATAGGGTCCAGGGACTGGGCCCCAAAGATATGATAGCTGAACTAGTTACAAAGGTAATGAACTCCAGCTAGATCTGGTCACAATCATGGAAGTTCAAAGGTAAAACCATCTAAATCCTATACATGGTTACAATCATGAACAAATTACAAAGTAATGAGCCACTGACACGTCCACATCCCGTCACAATTTAATGAGTTATAAGTAAAATATTAAGGGGGCATAACCCACACGAGCGTGCACAGACACACGAGGGCGATGCACAGACAAGACACACACACACGCACAGAGCATACAAACATATACACACACACACACACACACACACACACACACACACAGGGATGATGTGAAAAAAGAGGAAATCACATCAGAAGAGGGCCAGGCGGGGGGAAACAGACCTGACAAGCTCGACATCTGGTTAGCAGTTTGGGTTCCGAATTCAACCCCCCCAATGCAAAGTCATGAGGATGGGGGAAGGGCAAAGAAGACCGCTGACAGAGTAAAAATTTGGCGGAAAAGGCTACAAACCTCGGCAAAGGAGAAAGACCAGTGAGTATAACGCCCAGCACGTTCCGGGGGGACACATCAACCAGATAACTGCGGCAGCATAGGGCGTTCAAAAACCTTTTATTGTTCCTTACCTTAACAAGGAATCGTTAAGACACGATACCGTGTACGTCAGGCCCATACTAGAATATGCAGCACCAGTCTGGAACCCACACCTGGTCAAGCACGGGAAACTAGAGAAAGTGCAAAGGTTTGCGACAAGGGTTCCACAACCAGGGTCTGTCTTAGAAGAAAGGGAGGGAAATAGACCAACACTGGAGGAAAGAAGGGTCAGGGAGACATGATAACGACATACAAAATACTGCGGGGTTGACAAGGTAGATAGTGACAGGTTTTTCAGAGAGGGGGAAACAGATACAAGGAAAATGGAAGCTGAAGACCGATGAGTCAAAGGGGGGTCAGGAAAAAATTTTCAGCCACAGAGAGCAGGAAGTGGAATGGACTAGAGAAAGATATAGTGGAGGCAGGAACCATACATAGTTTTAAGACAAGGTATGATAAAGCCTGGAGCAGGGAGAGGGACCCAGTAGCAGACAGGGGGGGGGGGCCAGGAGCGAGACTCACCCTGCAACCACAATTGGTGAGTACACCACACGTTGGCCAGTGGGTAAAGCCTTGCTTCACGCACGGAGGGGCCGGGTTCAGTTCCCGGGGGCAGAAACATTTCGAAAAGTTTTTCCCTTCATACACATAAAAAACACAAAAAACAACAGGCCAGTGTCTAACTGACATGTGCCTAGGCAAAAAAGGGAACAACTAACACGTGGAATGCTTTTTTACAGTGGGCAAAGTGAGGGATTTTTAAAATGGTTTGTAATATACCACTGTGGATAAAATACTTTCCTTTAGAACATTT
>WNWK01029287.1:2500-24559 GCA_009830355.1 Cherax destructor | reverse complement strand
TTCCCCTTTTTCCCACAACCCATGGGAAATTCCTCAGCCCGGGTTTTTTTTCCCCTTTTTAAAGTCAGGTTTTTTTTTCGGTACCTTTTCCCCCCCCCTGTAGTTTTTCAATGATAAAAGCTCACATATAGGTCACTGGCCCGGGGGGATTTTATGTCTTCAAATCTGAGTTGTTCATGAATACAAGGCCCATTTTTGCTGGTTCATCTTCCCCCCCTCTCTGGTGGGGGCCCCCTGACATGTTGGTGCGGGGGTTTTCAGTACCACATCCATCTTTTTGGCCTCCTTTTGGGGGACCCCAGGGGTTTTTGGTTTCCCCCCACCCGATCTCCTTTTTTTTGGGAAATCACCCATGCCCCAGTAGTTTCCCTGCCCATTCCCTTGCCCCCCCCCCAATGCCCCCTGTCTTTTTTCCCTTCTTTTCCCCCCTTTGGCCTCCTGCAGTTCTGGGGGGGTTTCATCCGGGCAATGACTATTTTGCCCCCCCAGACGGGGGGGGAACCTCTATAAACCCCCCCTTTTTCCCCCCACCTCCATTCCTTCCATTTCCTCAAAATCCCCAACCCCCTTAAAGGGCCCCCCCCCCCTGCTCCTTCTTTTTTTCCCCTCGGATCTAAACCCTTTTGGGGGAAGATTGCATCTTTACTGACTCATTTGTTTAGTTTCTGTGCCCTATGATGTCTGGGGACACCCCCCCTTTTTCCTTTTTTTTCCCCATTTCCTTCATACTTTTCGTTTTCCATCCGCGTTTGTCCCCCAAACCTTAAACCCTTTTTTTCCCCCAAGGGGGCCCCGGGGGGGGATTTTTTGGGATTTGGGGGGGGGGGGGTCCCCTGGGTTCAGCAGGGGGGGGGGATTGGGGGGTTTTGGGGGTTGGGGGGGGGGTGGGTTTGGGTGGGGGGGGGATTTTGATGGGGGGTTTTTGGGTTGCTGGGGGGGGGACGGGGGGGCTGATGGTGTGTGTGGTTTAAATTTTTTTGTCGTGGGTGATTGAGTTTTGGGGGCCCGGGCCCGGGGGGCCTTCCAGTGTGTGTTTGCCCTTTTGGGGGGTTTGGGGCCTCCGATCTTGCCTTCTCTCTCCCCCCCATCCCCCATCTTCCCCTTTTCCCCCCCCCTTTTTTCCCCTGCATTTGTCCGATCTGGTATACATTCCAGTCCCCCCCGATTTGTCCAAAAGGGGGTTTCTTTTCAAGATCTTGGGGCTGATTCTTTTTTGAAATTACCTTGAAGGTCGATTTCTTCCCCTTTTGTGTTTCACCCAATTCTCCGAAAATTTGTCACTTAAGACGTCTCTCATTGCTAGTGAATGATACCTCGATCCTTTTCTTCTCCTCCTGTTTTCACATGTGGTGTCCTCTTCTTACTTCCTTCAGGGCCATAGATAAAGATTGATTTTCCTTCTCTCTCCTACTGTGTCTCCATTGCTCCTATCAGTGACATTAGCCTCCCGTGTCACATGGTTGTATCTCGTGTTCCTTTTGTGTGTCCGGGTCTGCTCATACGTCCCTGGGCCCGCTGCAGTTTGTTGTTCGTGGGGTCTCCCTGCGTTTAGTGTGTCTGCTGCCTTGCTCCACTCATGTGTTGTGTAGCCTTGTGTGTATACACCTAGAGATGTAGATATTTCATAGTATATGCAGAGAATGTGGCAACTTTACAGATATACACTTGTATTACGCATATAATTCCAGTATATACACACTGAGAGATGTGCAACTTCCTGATTTTATACACAAAAATTCAATGAGATGTGTGTAATGCTCACTATATATACATTGAGAAATTGGTAACTCAATAAACATACACAAGGAGACACAGTAACGTTCAGTGTATATTTACCTACAGTAAGTACTTCTCAGTGTCTGCTCACTGGAGGAGATAAACATCTGTCAGTGTACATACATTGACATGTTGTGTATCTCTGCTTATACACACTGAAAGATGTATGTCTTCAATGTATGCCCTGAGAGAGGTAATTTCAGTGTATATACAACGAGATGTATATTCACAGTGAATATACATCGAAAGATGTGTGTATTCTCTATATATACACCGGGAAAGTGAAGGAGGGAAAGTGGAGGTGAGATTTGTGAAGAATTCTCCTGAAGAAATCCTGCTGGAAATTTGAGAACTCAGAGGAAGTCAAAAACACCTCTCTTGTAATGAGTACAAGCAGAGTAATATAAGTCAGATTTGGCTGAAGGTTAGGCTAAGAATTTGTCAGGAACATGCGACAAGTGTTTCCTGATGTGGGTTCTTAGCAATATATGATGATCCCACAGCTGGAGTTTTGTCATTTCCACTGAGGACAGAATTCTAGCTTAGGTTAACCCCTTTAAAAAATTATGGATATGATTATAACTATTAAACACTATTGGTCAAGACAAAAGCTTTACACCAGGTGGATACAGCATTCTCCAGTACCTTAGCTACATGCTTCTTGACCTAACTTTCGGAGGCTTAAACCTGACCTGGAATTACTTACCCTCGCATGTGCCCTGACTTTATACACTGTTTCCAGGCACCCAGGCATCCATGGGAGTGAACGAGGTCCCAGCACGTCTATCTACACTCTGAGATATGTGACTCAGTATATATTATGCCAAGAGTAGCTTGCAAATCTCAGATGAAAAGACATACGAATGTTAAGAAAATATGGAATGCACTTACATATATAATATACCTGAAAATAAAATTTGAGAGTACAAAATATTAGTGAGAATAAAATTATTGAAATATTTACACAAATTGAAATATCACTTCGAGTTGAAATAAACGAACAAAGAGAGGAGAGAGAGAGGGAGAGAGAGAGAGAGAGAGAGAGAGAGAGAGAAAGAGAGAGGGAGAGAGAGAGAGAGAGAGAGAGAGAGAGAGGAGAGAGAGAGAGAGAGAGAAAGAGAGAGGGAGAGAGAGAGAGAGAGAGAGAGAGAGAGAGAAGAGGAGAGAGAGAGAGAGAGAGAAAGAGAGGGAGAGACAGAGACAGATAGATGACTGAGACAGAGAGGATAAATAGAGAGAGAGACTACTCTGAAGAATGCCTGCAATGACCACGGGCTATTTTCTGCCTTTTAAAAAAGACCAGATGATTCGTCGTAGCTGAAACAGTATAGTCATAAGAATTATCATATATATACACACATATATATATATATATATATAGTATATATATATATATATATATATATATATATATATATATATATATATATATATATATATACATACATATATATACATATATATATATATATATATATATATATATATATATATATGTTATATATATATATATATATATATATATATATATATATAAACAATCGTATATTAGTATAGATCTGTAATGAACGCAAAATGTTTCTATTTTTACCCTCCGTGGCTTCGTTCTTCATATACAGTGGTACTTTTTGGCTTAAGATGTCTCAACGTACGAGTTTTCCGAGTTACGATCGATTGGTCGAGATTTTTTGTCTTTGAGTTGCGGAGCCAAAACTTCGAGTTACAAGGAGCTCAGGATACACCGCCACTAGTTGGCGGCGGTATCTTGTAGTTGAAATCCAACCTGTACCCAGAGGAATGTCAGTACTTCGTCCCATCCACATGCTCTTCCAATGACATAACTGAAGGATAATACTTTCACACCAATTCAAGATTGTAGTGAGGCACCCTGCTCCTTCTGTCTGCATAATCAGAGAGGTAACCTCCATTTCAATCCTCAGAGTTTTTCCTGAAACATTACAGGGTGGAGTAGTGATAGTGGTAGGTGGAGCAATCATGGAGGTGGGTGGAGAGCATGGTGGTGGAGAAGTGATGGTGGTAGGTATATAGATGGTATGGTGAGCAGGATAGTGGTGTGGTGGAGTAGTGTGATGGTGTAGGTGGAGTAGGTCATGAGGTGGGTGAGTAGTGATGGTAGTGGGTGGAGAAGATGGTGGTGGGGTGGAGAGTGATGGTGGTGGTGGAGTAGGATGGTGGTGGTGGAGTAGTGATGGTAGGTGGGGTGATAGTGATGGTAGGTGGAGCAGGATGGTGGTGGTGGAGTAGTGATGGTGGGTAGGTGAGTAGATATGGTGGTGGTGGAGTATTGAGGGTGGTGGTGTAGGCAGAGATGGTGGTGGGTGGAGTAGAAGGTGGTGGGTGGAGTAGTGGAAGGGGTAGGTGGAGTAGTGAAGGTGGTGGGTGGAGCAGTGAGGGTGGTGGGTGAGTAGGAAGGTGGTGGGTGGAGTAGTGAAGGTGGTGGGTGGAGTAGTGAAGGTGGTGGGTGAGAGTGGAAGGCAGTGGTGGAGTAGTGAGGGTGGTGGGTGGAGTGAGTGAAGGTGGTGGGTGAGACACAATATTTTGCTATTTATAAAAACATTTTTCTTATTTAAAACCTGCAACAAAAAACTTGTGAGCCTTTTTTGAGGCTGGAACGGATTAATGGCATTCTGAGTTAATTTCAATTAAAGAAAATTGATTTACTGATACGCATAAATAGAGTCTGAGCCAACCCCAGAACTAGAATTAAACTTCAAACAAGGTACCACTGTATATATATGTGTGTGTGTGTGTGTGTGTGTGTGTGTGTGTGTGTGTGTGTGTATGTGTGTACACATTTGTCCAGCACATGTCGATTAGACACTAGTCTGTTGTATGTGATGTGTGTGTGTAAGGAAACACTTCAGTCAAGCTCTCTGCCGGGAATTGAACCTGCCCCATGCGTGAAGTGAGAGCTTACTACCAGGCTACTGACCAAAGAAGTTGCTAATAGTTAGTTAGTGTGTGTAAGTAGTTAGTTATCATTTTGTCCTAGGCACATGCTTCCATTTGACACTCAGGCCTGTTGTATGTATGTGTGTGTGTGTATGAAACACTTCGAAATTTTTCCGCCCCTGTGGAATTGAACCGTCCCTCTGCATCAGGCGAGGCTTTAGCCATCAGGCCACCGGGCGGTGAGTGAGCGTGTATGTGTGTGTGAGATGGTATAAATGTTTTGTGTGTACTACCTAGTTATGGCTGTCGGGGTCGAGTCACAGTTCTGGTCCCCGCTCTCTTCATTGGTCGCTACTAGGGTCACTCTTCCTGCTCCATGAGTTTTTAGGACACACTCTTTCTAAAACTATGTATAGATACTGCCTCCACTCACATCACTTCCCAGACTATTCCACTTCCTGACTATCATGGACTGAAGAAATATTTCCTAACATTCCTGTGATTTATCTGAGTCTTCACTTCCACCAGACCCCATGTTGCTGTGTCCCATCTCTGGAATATCCTGTCCCCAATCCACCTCGTCACCCTTTCTATTTTCCTACAGGCCGTTGTGTCGATTTCCCTTAACCTCTCTGTAGAGAGAAATGGCGTGCTCAGCTCCAGGACTAGTCTCAGTTGCAAACCTTTGCACTTTCTCTTATTTCCTTATGTGCTTGGCTAGCGTTAGTTCCAAACTGGTGCTGCATACTTCAATATAGGCCTGACATATTAATGGCGCACAGGGTCCCTGAACGATCTTCATTGAGAAGTTTCAGAATGCTATTCTTGTTTCTATATTCGGCCCATAGGCTGCAGCAGTTGGTTAATGTGTACCATAGAGATGTGCCCAGTGTTATATCTATCCCAAGATCCTTTTCTTGAGGAGGTTTGTGTCTCTGCCCTAGACTGGTACTTCTGTCTGTATGGTCCTTTGTCCTTCCTCAATTCTCACATTCTTACACTTGGTGGGTTGAACTTCTCTTTATATTCACTGGAAGAGGCTTGCAGTCCTTGCAGATCCCTTGTAGTCCTGCCCATGATCCTCATCCGATTAAATTCTCATCATCTGCAAACAGGGACACTTCCTTCCGTCATGTCATTCACATATACAAGAAACAAACACTGACTTATGAATGACCCCAGAACCCTGCCTGCTCACAAGCGCTCACCCCCACACCTCGTCGCCCTTTTCGATAGATGTGTTGAAGATTGTTATTAGTGGCACACACATAGCTCTCTCCCCGCCTTCCCCCATCCCTGACTTCTGGCTTCTCTCACTTAATTTTTCCCAGAACGCAGACCGATAATAGTCGTTCCAGTAGAACACCACTTGACGACCGTGAGGTGACATTCAGCCTTATATAGCCTTCTGCTGTTCTGTTATTTTGCAGGCTTCTGATAATGAGAAATCACGAAAGCCTTAGACTTCACTCATTTTTTTCAAAGTGGTTGTGAGCAGGGTAATATTTTGTGAAGGAATTAGGAACGGGTTAGCCGGACTTGAGTCCTGAGGTGGGAAGGTTGTGCCTGCAATTTTTAAAGGAGGGGGTTTGGATATATTGGCTGTTTGGAGTGACGTCTAAAACTACAATATCTGAGCGCCCTCTGTGTGAATGATGGTGAAAGTATTTCTTCTTTTTTGGGTGATCCTGCTCGGTGGGAGACGGCCGACGTTGAAAAATATATATTTATGTGTAATACATATTATTATGTATATATATTATATTATTACATATATATATATACATATATATATATATATATATATATATATATATATATATATATATATATATAAGAACATGTCAATCAGGTGATGCTTGCATTGTTGCTTTTGTTAGTGCTTATTTCTTTTATTCTTATGCTGCTTCTTTTCGTCTTTTCTAGCCCTTATACTTCTCTCCGTCCCTTAGACAAACAAAAAACACTTAGCAAACAAGGCAGTTTATCAAAATTGTTTGCTTTGGACGGTGATCACGGAGCAAGCACGATATACCAGGTCTTAACACAAGAGCAAGGCAACACGGCCTTTACTGCTTCGACATTTAAAGAGGGTTTGGGCACTTTCCTCATATTTCCTCCTCCTCTTCCTGCCCTCTCCTTCATTTATCTTCTTAATTGTTTATTGTAAACGCTTTTACTTCATTTTCCTTTTCTTTTTTAACTCTCCCTCCTTATTATTCCTGTCAATAAAAGAATTCAATGTTACAGCTTCAGAAAACACGTCTTGGATACTCTTACAATGATATGTACTTACAATTAGTGTCTTTCTTCTCAGTGTACAGTGCTTTATTACATGTAAATTACATTATTTGTACCGCATAAAGAAATAAAATGGTATTGTATTGAGTGGAGATCTCGTCTGATCCCAGCCCTTGTTGTCCAGCTAAGATGCTGCAAGACTAGTGTCACTACGTATCTGCATTATTATTATTGTTATTATTATTATTATTATTTTTATTATTATTATTATTATGGTTATCTTGTATTATTATTATATTATTATTATTATTATTATCTGTATATTATTATATCAGTATTATTGTTTAATATATATATATATATATATATATATATATATATATATATATATATATATATATATATATATGTTATATATATATATATATTCAATAAGTCGGCCGTTCCTCACCGGAGGCGAAAGGGGTAGATCCAAAGAAAGAAAATCCTCAAAAAGAAAATACTTTAATCATCATTCAAATACTCCCTTTCACTCACACTCCATACATAATCACTGTCTTTGCAGAGGTTAAAGCTCAGATACGACAGCTGAGAATAAATCCCTCTCCCAGCTGTCACCATCCCAGACCCTCCTTTAAAGTGCAGGTATTGTACTTCCATTTCTGTGGGGCTCAAGTCCAACCAAATCACTAACTGGCTTCCTGAATCTTCACAAATGTTACCCTGCTACACTCAACAGCCTGCCAGTCCCAAAACCATTCGTCTCATTCACCTTATGTAACACGCTCACACATCCCTTGCTGAACCGCCTCGCCAACAAAAACCTCCTTTACCCCCTCCCCCCCAAACCCTGAGGACGACCCTTACCACGTCTTCCTTTTCCCTACAGATTTATATGCTCTCCAAGTCATTCTACTTTATCCATCTCTCAAAAATGACCAAACCACCTCAAAAAACCCCCCTTCAGCCCTCTTACAAATACTTTTAGTAACTCCACACTTCCTTCCTAATTTTCCCCCACACTCCAAATTTTCTGCAAATATTTACACCACACATTGCCCTTAGACGGGGACATTCCCCCGCCTCCAGCTCCCTCCTCGCTGCAGTTTTGGCAACCCATGCTTACACCCATAAGAGTGTTGGTACCTTACTATACTTTCGACTTTCCCCTTCTTGCCATGGATAACGCTTTTGTTCTCAAGATACCTAAACCCGCACCACTCACCTTTTTCCTTCATCATTCTTGTTAACCTCATCCTTCATAAACCCATCTGCGACAAGTCAACTCCCAAATATCTTAAAACATTTACTTCTTCCATAATCCCTCTCTCCAATGTGATATCCAATTTTTCTTATTTTAAATCGTTTGATACCCTCATCACCTTACTTTATCTATGTTCACTTTCAACTTCTACCTTTACACACTCTCCCAAACTCGTCCACTAACCTTTGCAACTTTTCTTAGAATCTCCCATAAGCACAGTATCATCAGCAAAAAGTAACTGTGTCAACTCCCATTTTGCATTTAATTCCCATATTTAATCCCACCCTCTCCCCAACACCCTAGCATTTACTTCTTACAACCCCCATCAATAAATATATTAAACAACCATGGTGACATTACACATCCCTGTCTAAGACCTACTTTACCGGGAAGTTCCTCTCTCCTACACACCCTAACCTGAGCCTTACTATCCTCATAAAAACTTTTACAGCTTCAGTAATCTTATACCTATTCCATACATTTGCAACATTTGCCACTTTGGGCTTCCCTATCCACTCTGTCATATGCCTTTTCTAAAATCATAAATGCAATGAAAAGTTCTCTACCTTTATCTAAATACTTTTCACATATATGCTTCAATGTAAACATTTGATCTAAAACCCCCCTACCCACTCAAAGCCTCCTTGCTCATCTGCAATCTTATCTCTGTCTTACCTTCTAATTCTTTCAAATAACCCTGCCATACACTTTACCTGGTATACTCAGTAAACTTATTTCCCCATAATTCTTACAATCTCTTTTTTCCCCCCTTTCCCCTTTTTATAAAGGAACTATACATGCTCTCTATCAATCCCTAGGTACCTTCCTCTTTCATATTTATTAAACAAAAATACCAACCACTCAACACTATATCCCCCTGCTTTTAACATTTCTGTCATGATCCCGTCAGTTCCGCTGCCTTACCCCCTTTCATTCTTCGAATGCCTCACGCACTCCCCCACACTCACATCCTGCCTTTTTCACTCCTAAACGATATTGACCTCCTGGCCAGTACATGAAATTACCGCCTCCCTTTTTTCATCGACATTTAAAAGTTCCTCAAAATATTCCCGCCATCTACCCAATACCCCAGCTCCCCATCTACTAACTCCCCTACTCTGTTTTTAACTGACAAATCCATTCGTTCCCCAGGCTTTTTTACCTTGTTTATCTCACTCCAAAAATTTTTCTTGTTTTCAGCAAAATTTCTTGACAGAGCCTCTCCACTCTTTCATCTGCTCTCCTTTTGACTCTCTCACCACACTCTTCACCTTTCTTTTACTCTCCATATACTCTGCTCTTCTATTAACACTTCTGGTTTGTAAAAACCTCTCTTAAGCTACCCTTTTCTTTTATCACACCCTTTACTTCTTCATTCCACCACTCACTCCTCTCTCCTCCTGCACCCACCCTCCTATAGCCACAAACCCCTCTCCCCCATTCTAATACTGCATTTTTAAAACTATCCCAACTCTCTTCAACCTCCACTACTCCTACTTGCACTAGCCCACCTTTCTTTCCAATAGTTGCTATATCTCACCCTAACTTCCTCCCTAGTTTATACACTTTTACCTCTCTCTTACTTGCTGTTTCCATTTTCTTTTGTCCCATCTACCTTTACTCTAACTGTAGCTACAATCAAATAATGATCTGATATATCCGTTGCCCCTTTATAAACATGTACATCCTGAAGCCTACCCATCAACCTTTTATCCACCAATACATAATCTAACAAACTACTTTCATTACGTGCTATATCATACCCTGTATACTTATTTTTCTTCTTTTTTATAAAATATGTATTACTTATTACCAAACCTCTTTTACACTTAGCTTAATTAACGGTTCCACATTTACATTTGCCCCTGCATTCCCCAACTTACCTACTACTCCATCCACAACATTTTACCCACTTTAGCATTAAGATCCCCAACCATTACTCTTCACTTGGTTCAAAACTCACACACTCACTCAACATTTCCCAAAATCTCTCTCTCATCTACACTTCTTCCTCTCCAGGCATAAACACTTACTATAACCCACTTTTACATCCAACCTTTATTTTACTCCACATAATCCTTGAATTTATACATTTATATTCCTTCTTTACCTGCCATAATTGATTATTCAACATTATTGCCACTCCTTCTTTAGCTCTAACTCATTTGAAACCCCTGATCTAATCCCATTTATTTCTCCCACTGAAACCTCCTACCCCTTCATCTTTGTTTCACTTAAAGCCAGGACATCCAGCTTCTTTTCATTCATAACATCTACAATCATCTCTTTCTTATCATTCGCACAACATCCACGCACATTCAAACATCCCACTTTGATTTGTTTTTCTTCTTCTTTTAGTAAGCTATACAGGAAAAGGTTACAGCTCCATTGTTCCCGGCATTTTAGTTGACTTTTACTTTATATATATATATATATATATATATATTTCATATGATTTTTAAAAGTTTGGAAATATAAAAAAAAAAAAACAGAAAATGCGCCAAAAAGTTAATTTTATTTCATATTTGCAGGACACTCAGCGCGGGTCTCATACTTCCATTTTTTTAGCTAAACTAGTATTTTCCATGGGGGATGATCAAACCTGTACGGGGTCATACAGTGCCAGCAGAATGGGAGGTTGAGGGGTCGGTCCCGAGGTAGCTCTGATTCCTCGGATCAAGAGACCTTGGGGGGGGAGAGTCATCGGGTGGTTTAGGCTCCAGCATCGTCTTTTCTTCAATGACGAATTAATTAAAAGGTCTTTTCTAATTTTGTAATTTTTTTTTTGAAATCCATTGATTTTTTTGGAAGTGGTGATTTTTTTTTTAACATTGATGTGTTTTGATTAATATAAATCGTGATTTTTGTTTTCAATTATGTGAATTGTCAGACTATTTCATAATTGTTTTCCTCAATTTTTATTTTTGCTGTATAAATTATTACCAATTTGAATTGATTTATATAAATCGTTGCCAACCTGAAATTGATACATGTAAATTATTTGCTGATCTGAAACTTATTTACGTAAATTGTTCCCAGTCGGAAATTGATTTACTCAAAATGTTGACAATCTGAAATTGATTTATGTGAATTTTTTGGCCGATCTGAAATTGATTGGTGGTGATCTGTACTGGGAAAAAAAAGTCGCGGCAAGATGGTTGAGTCGGTAATAGCCAATCAGGGGAGAGCAACACAGCCAACAGCATCGACCAATCAGAGAAGACTAATGAAGGCCCTGCAGGCATACACTAACATTAATACCGAATGTGATTCCTCTCTTCCTCTCTTTCTCTTACTCTCTTCCTCTTTTCCTCTTCCTCTTGCTCTCTTCCTCTTACTCTTTCATCTTCCTCTTTCGTTCTTAATCTTTTTCTTCCTATTCCTCTTACCTTGATTCTCTTCCTCTTTCTTCTATGCCATTTTCTCTTAACTCTGTCTATCATGCTCTTATCTCCTGTTTCTTAGTATTACTCATCATTACTCTTTCTCTTATTCTATCTTTCCCTTTCTCATTTTTTTCTCTTTCTTACTCTTTCTCTCCCATTTTTCCTTCCTCTTTCGTCTTACTCATTCTTGTCTTCTTCCTTATGTTGCCTCTTTCTCATTTTCTCTTTCTCTTTCAGTTTCATTTTCCACAAATATAATATTAATCTTCCTTTCCCAATTCCTTTTTCTTCCCTTGCTTTTTTCTTCTTCCTTCCGTCTTCCTCTTTGCTTCTTCCTATTTTTCCCCATTTTTTTCCATTTCCTCTTTCTGCCTTGCCTTCTTCCTCTTTCCCTATTATTTTTTCCACTTCTTCTTTAACTATGGTATTTACACTTCCCTTTTCCTTCTCTATTATCCCCTTTTTCTTCCCTTCCCTCTTCCTATCTCATTTTCCCTTCGCTCCACCCCATTTCATCTTCAGTTTCTCCCTTTTCTTCTTCTAGTCTCCCTGTCTTCCCCTCCCTTGGGTCTTCCCTCCTTCCTTCACGATGAGAATGACGGAGTAAATAATAGGAAGAAGAGCAGGAGGAAGAGGAGAAAGAGGAAGAGGAGAAAAAGGGCCTGATAAGAGGTAATGAAGATGGTGATAATGATGATGATGATGGTAATGATGATGATAATGATGATCACCATAGCGAGGAGAATTAGGAAAAGGAAGAGGCGGAGGAGAAGGAGTGAATGAAAAAGAATACAAAAGAGGAGAACCAGTTAAAAATGATGAATTTAATAGGAGACGACTGACAGTAAGATGGTAGACGGTTAAGGTGGTAGACAGGTAAGATGGTAGACAGTTAAGATGGTAGACGGTTAAGGTGGTAGACAGGTAAGATGGTAGACAGGTAAGATGGTAGACAGTTAAGATGGTAGACAGGTAAGATGGTAGACAGGTAAGATGGTAGACAGGTAAGATGGTAGACAGGTAAGATGGTAGACAGGTAAGATGGTAGACAGGTAAGATGGTAGACAGTTAAGATGGTAGACAGGTAAGATGGTAGACAGTTAAGATGGTAGACAGGTAAGATGAAAGACAATTACATAGGCCTGGAGACAAGAAGCCAGACAGACAAACTTGTATATATATTGGCATGCAGACAGTCATTCAGACAGACAGGATAAAAGGCTGACAGAGACGGACAGCCCGATGGGCAGTCTGAGGACCAGGCAGAAAGCCAAAAAGGGAAGTGGGTAAGGATACAGGGAGACTGAAAGCCAGATAGGCAGGCAGTCAGACAAGAAGGTTGACAGATAGAAAGGCTGACTGACAGGCAGGACAGCAGGCAGAGTGAAAGGCAGACAGAGATTACCGCCTGGCAGGCGGGTAGGTGATACGGAAGCAAGCAGGCAGGCAGGCAGGCAGGCAGGCAAGTAATCAGTGAGATAAGTGAACAAGCAGGCAGGTTAAAAGGAAGGCAGGCAGACAACAGCGAGACAGGTGAACAAGCAGGCAGGTTAAAAGGAAGGCAGGGAGACAACAGCGAGCCAGGTGAACAAGCAGGCAGGTTAGAAGGAAGGCAGGCAGACAACAGCGAGCCAGGTGAACAAGCAGGCAGGTTAGAAGGCAAGCAGGCACTCTCTAAGGGGGCCACCAATGGTAAACAATAGCATTATTTACCCGACCTTAATTGCATGGTTTGGCGGGCGGTAGATGGCAAGGAAGGGAGGGAGGGAGGAAAGGTAACATTGTGAGGTGGTGAGGGAGAGGAGGTAACATTGTGAGGTGGTGAGGAGAGGAGGTAACATTGTGAGGTGGTGAGGGAGAGGAGGTAACATTGTGAGGTGGTGAGGGAGAGGAGGTAACATTGTGAGGTGGTGAGGGAGAGGAGGTAACATTGTGAGAGGGTGAGGGAGAGGAGGTAACATTGTGAGGTGGTGAGGGAGGGAGGTAACATTGTGAGGAGGTGGTGAGGGAGAGGAGGTAACATTGTGAGGTGGTGAGGGAGGGAGGGAAGGCAGGAAAACGTGAGGTAAGGCAGTTGACGATGAAAGAGAACTAAGGCGGACAAGGGAGACTCATTCACTGTGCTGCAGTTTTTCTGGATATCAGCGTCTAGCAACGTCTGGTAGGGTTGTCAACAGCCCACACACTCGTTGTCGGGAAAAATCTCTAAAGACACTTATTATCTGACCTGCTGTTCCCAGCACCGGGTGCAGTCCTGGGCGGATAGACGCATGGACAAGTCTCCATTTAACTGCAGTAATATCTACATACGCACAGTCGGCTGCTGTGGGTCGCATCGTGGATTAGGGCCTAAGGACCGCAGCGGTAATAAGCCAGAAGGGGTTGGTTTCTTGGGTTATCCTGGGTTATTACCCCCCGGTGTTATCCGCGCTCCTCCACGTCCCGGTCCCAGGGTCACATACTCAACCCCGAGGTGACAAATCAGTGTGGCGGAGGTGTTGGTGTCCCTGTGGGCCAGTGCTTAATACCCCCTGAAGAAATCTGTATAATGCAGCAACTAGCGCTGCCGTCGCTCGTGGCACCTCGGGGCGAGATGGAAGAGAGAGGCAGGAGGGAGGGGAAGATAGAGAGGAATTGGGTGGAAACAGAAGTGAGGGAAACAGGAGTGAGGGAGAAAGTTAATGGGGTTGAGGCTAAGTTGGGTAGCTTTAAAGAGATTGGGCAAATATATGAGTGAAAAGGCCTAGGTTTGATTAATATTTGAGGTACTGAAGCAAGTTCTTGGGTAGTTGGGGACTAGATGGTTTTGATAAGGGTTGAATGGGCCAGTAGGTCTGCGGCAGTATTCCTCCATCTTATGTCTTAAGAGGAATACACTGAAGGGAGAGGAGAAAGGAAGAAGAGGATGGGAGGAGAAGGGCAATAGTAAATTGTAAGGTGCACGGGGAAATCGAACTCATGATGGCAAATTCACTCAGCATCTATTTACTGACTGGACCACCACTAAACAAGACAAGTGAATCTGCCCGATAACGGTCCTTAGCGAATGGCTTCAAAGTGCATCCTGATCACAGTTTCACATGAACAAAATATAATAACCGAGTGACACTGCCACTGATAAGTCGCCTGCTTCACTAACTACTACTGCAGTAGGAACCAACGCTTGATAACCATCCTAACAGTATATCCTTCCCAACGATAACCTCTTCTCACACGTTAAAAATATATGTTAACGCAGTTACTGCTTCAACAAGCATGTGGGTTCAAAGCTGCACAACAGCCCTAGAGAGAAGCAAGCGCTCTACCACGGACAGTTTGTGTGGTCTTGTGTCAAGGACACAACAGTTTAATCATTGGTGCATCTTTTATGATAATCCCACTGATTAAGATCAACATCGGTTGATTTTCTCCCGAATAATAAATTAATACAAACAATTTTACAGAGAGCATCAAACACAGTCTCAAGAATTCCAAATCACTCACTATTATTGTGATCAAATTGAATGTGTGTAAATATGTAAATATACATACATATTCGCATGCATACAAACATGCACATAAATACACCAGAAGGAGCTGTTAATTCCCAGTAAGCTGGTGTCAGCGTGGCGGAATAGGGTCATTTGTCATTGTTGTGAGACAGGTCACCAGCACGGGCTGTGGAGGTCCCTGTGGAGCCGTCAGCCTGCGCATGCCAGCCAACGCTCTCTCTCACAAGATGCCCTCGCTGTCGCCATGTGATAGACGATGCTACCGCCTCGTTAAACCGTATCAGTGACACCTTGTCTGTTCGTCAAGAGCAATGATTGATTTTCATTTCGTTTATTCCACTGAGGGGATTAATGTGAAGACATTGTGTCTCTTTAAATCGTTAAATCCATATCAGTGACATCTTGTTCGTTCGTCAAGAGCAATGATTGATTTCCATTTCGTTTACTCCGCTGAGAAGATTAATAAGAACCATTGTGTAAGGCTAGCATAGAGGCTAGCCTTTGTGAGACAGCATAGAGGCTAGCTAGCCTTTGTGTAAGGCTAGCATAGAGGCTAGCCTTTGTGAAGCTAGCATAGAGGCTAGCTAGCCTTTGTGTAAGGCTAGCATGAGGCTAGCTTTTGTGAAGCTAGCATGAGGCTGCTAACCTTTGTGCAAGGCTAGCATAGGGCTAGCCTTTGTGGAAGCTAGCATAGAGGCTAGCTAGCCTTTGTGTAAGGCTAGCATAGAGACTAGCCTTTGTGCAAGGCTAACATAGGGGCTAGCCTTTGTGAAGCTAGCATAGAGGCTAGCCTTTGTGAAACTAGCATAGAGGCTAGCCTTTGTGCAAGGCTAGCATAGAGGCTAGCCTTTATGAAGCTAGCATAGAGGCTAGCCTTTGTGAAGCTAGCATGAGGCTAGCCTTTGTGCAAGGCTAGCATAGAGGCTAGCCTTTGTGAAGCTAGCATAGAGGCTAGCCTTTGCGCAAGGCTAGCATAGAGGCTAGCCTTTGTCAAGCTAGCATAGAGGCTAGCCTTAGTGAATCTAGCATAGAGGCTAGCCTTTGTGCAAGGCTAGCATAGAGGCTAACCATTGTGCAAGGCTAGCATAGAGGCTAACCTTTGTGCAAGGCTAGCATAGAGGCTAGCCTTTGTGAAGCTAGCATAGAGGCTAACCATTGTGCAAGGCTAGCATAGAGGCTAACCATTGTGCAAGGCTAGCATAGAGGCTAGCCTTTGTGAAGCTAGCATAGGGCTAACCATTGTGCAAGGCTAGCATAGAGGCTAACCTTTGTGCAGGGCTGGCATAGAGGCTAGCCTTTGTGAGCGCAACTAGAGGCTAACCATTGTGCAAGGCTAGCATAGAGGGCTAACCATTGTGCAAGGCTGCATAGAGGCTAACCATTGTGCAAGGCTAGCATAGAGGCTAGCCTTTGTGAAGGAAACTAGCATAGAGGCTAGCCTTTGTGTAAGGCTAGCATAGAGGCTAACCATTGTGCAAGGCTAGCATAGAGGCTAGCCTTTGTACAAGACAGCCTTTGTGCAAGAGGTAGACTTGTTAGGTAAAAGGACACAAGTGCAACCTAATGTGACATTTTTACTGTGTCAATATTTCGGTGTCCAGGAGCTGTGTCAAGCCGTTACCGACAATAAAATGTGACATTAGTTACACTTGTGTTCTTTTACCTAACACATTGTCGGTAATTCTACCAACATTACAAGACTAGCCTTGTGCAATGGCTTTATATGACTTGCTTACGTTGGACTCCATAGGCTGAGACCTACAACAGCCGACAAATACCCCGGGTACCTATTTACTCCTAGATGAACAGTGTGAGGAAAATTGCCCTGCGCGGAGTCGACCCGGGTCCTTTGGGTTGTAAGCCGAGCCCTTTATCTCTTGAGGTGCTGTAA
Organism: Cherax destructor; assembly: GCA_009830355.1. NCBI lineage: Eukaryota > Metazoa > Arthropoda > Malacostraca > Decapoda > Parastacidae > Cherax > Cherax destructor. The sequence goes on along the minus strand of WNWK01029287.1, from coordinate 7,597 downwards.
CGGTAAGCAGCTTTCTACAGGAGTGAAGTATATTATTAAAGTCACCTCATCTTTAATGCCTAATTTTGAACTGGTCCCATATTACCTGATTGGCATTCTGTATATCTCACATATACACACTAGCACCTGCTGCTCCTGATTGACATTCTGTATATCTCACATATAAAACTAGCACCTGCTGCTCCCTGATTGACATTCTGTATATCTCACATATACACACTAGCACCTGCTGCTCCCTGATTGACATTCTGTATATCTCACATATACACACTAGCACCTGCTGCTCCTGATTGACATTCTGTATATCTCACATATACACACTAGCACCTGCTGCTCCCGATTGACATTCTGTATATCTCACATATACACACTAGCACCTGCTGCTCCTGATTGACATTCTGTATATCTCACATATACACACTAGCACCTGCTGCTCTGATTGACATTCTGTATATCTCACATATACACACTAGCACCTGCTGCTCCCTGATTGGCATTCTGTATATCTCACATATACACACTAGCACCTGCTGCTCCCTGATTGGCATTCTGTATATCTCACATATACACACTAGCACCTGCTGCTCCCTGATTGGCATTCTGTATATCTCACATAACACACTAGCACCTGCTGCTCCTGATTGGCATTCTGTATATCTCACATATACACACTAGCACCTGCTGCTCCTGATTGGCATTCTGTATATCTCACATATACACACTAGCACCTGCTGCTCCTGATTGGCATTCTGTATATCTCACATATACACACTAGCACCTGCTGCTCCTGATTGGCATTCTGTATATCTCACATATACACACTAGCACCTGCTGCTCCCTGATTGGCATTCTGTATATCTCACATATACACACTAGCACCTGCTGCTCCTGATTGGCATTCTGTATATCTCACATATACACAGTATATACACAGTACTTGTTGCCTGACATGACTCTACATGTACACTTCTTTTTGTCATTACAAGTAGTTACATACTTGTCTTTATAAGTAGTTACATGTTTGTTATTAACTATTTTTAGCTACAGGGCTGAGTGAAGGTCGTAGTGTTTCATGTCAAGTGTTTAATCTATCACAGAGTTGACAGTGGTGGTAGCACTTGTTACCTCCAGTGGTGGTAGCACTTGTTACCTCCAGTGGTGGTAGCACTTGTTACCCCCAGTGGTGGTAGCACTTACCTCCAGTGGTGGTAGCACTTGTTACCTCCAGTGGTGGTAGCACTTGTTGCCCCCAGTGGTGGTAGCACGTGTTACCTCCAGTGGTGGTAGCACTTGTTACCTCCAGTGGTGGTAGCACTTGTTACCTCCAGTGGTGGTAGCACGTGTTACCTCCAGTGGTGGTAGCACTGTACCTCCAGTGGTGGTAGCACTTGCACCTCAGTGGTGGTAGCACTTGTTGCCCCCAGTGGTGGTAGCACTTGTTACCTCCAGTGGTGGTGGCACTTGTTACCTCCAGTGGTGGTAGCACTGTTACCTCCAGTGGTGGCAGCACTTTACCTCCAGTGGTGGTAGCGTGTTACCTCCAGTGGTGGTAGCACTTGTTACCCCCAGTGGTGGTAGCACTATTACCTCCAGTGGTGGTAGCACTTGTTACCTCCAGTGGTGGTAGCATGTCCCACCTCCAGTGGTGGTAGCACTTGTTACCTCCAGTGGTGGTAGCACTTGTTACCTCCAGTGGTGGCACCCTTGTTACCTCCAGTGGTGGCAGCACTGCTACCTCCAGTGGTAGTAGCACTTGTTGCCCCCAGTGGTGGTGGCATGTTACCTCCAGTGGTGGTAGCACTTGTTACCTCCAGTGGTGGTAGCACTTGCTGCACTCCAGTGGTGGTAGCACTTATTACCCCCAGTGGTGGTAGCACTGCCCCCAGTGTAGCACTGCTATCTCCAGTGGTGGTAGCACTTACCTCCACCAGTGGTGGTAGCACTTACTATCTGTACTAGTATCTATAATACTTTAATTCCTAAAACAGGGGTTAATATTTATGCACTGATATATATATATATATATATATATATATATATATATATATATATATATATATATATATATATATATATATATATATATAGAATCTCTGTGTCACTTTGTTAAAATAGTTTTGAGTATGTTATGAGGTATTCCGTCATGGTTGCGACCCCTGGTCCGTTGCACCTAACTTGTAATCTAGTTTAATATCTTCCATTATTAGGGATCTGCAGCTTCCACCGCTAAGTCATACGGTATTCACCCTGCGTCTCTGTCGTGCGTCAACCAGCAATTGCATTCAGGGACCTTGCAACGATGTCGTCTCATCTAACACAACTTGTCTTAAGCCATTTATAACGTCATAAATCGTAATTTGTGGTGTAAACGTTACAATAGTGGCAATACCGAATTGTTTACAACTGGTCCACATTTTGGATTGATGACGTATGGCAAGTCTTCCTTCATCTGCTGCCCCTGTTCACCAAGTAATAATAGGTACCTGGGAGTTAGTGGGTTGATGCTGGTTGAATTCTATTGAAGAAGGTGAGGACTTCCATGACACGTACAGGTATGTACATTGATGATTAAGACATGTACAGCAGTTGGGTACCTTTATTGTTGAGACGTTTCTCCTACACAGTAGGGTTTTTCCCAGTCAAATACAGAGTCAGTAGGTGTAGTAGTGAAGCAAAGATGATGTAATCAGTCCATTAACATTGGAGAAATAGTATTTGAGGTGGTCAGTCCCCGATCATCTCAGATATTATATCCAAGGTTGATGGCTTGATTACTGATCTTCATTAACTATTACAGAAAGGGAGGAGAATGATTTTTATTTTTTAGCTAACACACATGTAATCTTACCTTATTCCTAGTGTATCTCTTTTATAGTATAATAATAAGATATTATGTCTTTTATAAAATAATAATATGATATTATCTCCTTTATATTATAACAATAAGGTATTAAAAGGACCACAATTTAAATAATTCACTCTGACTTTTGTGTTATCCTGGGTTATGTACACACATGCTGCTATGTATGATAATCTATGTAACTGTATTTGTGTTTACCTGAATAAACTTACTTATTACATCTGTTGTCTCTGTATTTGACTGAAGAAGCCCACTGTGTGGGCGAAACGTTTCATCAATAAAGACACCCAGCTGTTGCACATGTGTCCTGATCATCAACTTGTCGGTATTTGATGCCATTTTCAACAAGAACATAAATTTACATTAAGTCCATCGTATGTATTTCGGGAATTAAAATGGCCGCCTCAGCTCCAAAAATTTTAATTAATGCGGAGGCCTTAAAGGCTGTTTTTTTATTTTAAGAAAATTTAAACAGTAAGGTCTGCTCTCGTCACTAGGTTCGTTGGTTAATAGGGTTTAAAGCCTATCGACTACACGAGGGTTATTTAGGCTGCATTTAATCCAGTCGCCACCAATCCAGAACACTGTAATCCCCAAATGAGGGATTTAAGTGAACTGTTAGCAAATATACACTGAGTTATATACTTCACGGTGTGTGTGTGTGTGTGTGTGTGTGTGTGTGTGTGTACTCACCTATTTGTGGTTGCAGGAGTCGAGTCATAGCTCCTGGCCCCCCTCTTCACTGATTGCTACTAGGTCCTCTCTCTCCTGCTCTATGAGCTTTATCAAACCTCGTCTTAAAACTATGTATGGTTCCTGCCTCCACTACGTCACTTTCTAGGCTATTCCACTTCCTGACAACTCTATGACTGAAGAAATACTTCCTAACATCCCTTTGACTCATAGGAGTCTTCAACTTCCAATTGTGACCCCTTGTTTCTGTGTCCCCTCTCTGGAACATCTTGTCTCTGTCCACTTTATCTATTCCTCGCAGTATTTTATATGTCGTTATCATGTCTCCCCTAACCCTCCTGTCCTCTAGTGTCGTCAGGCCGGTTTCCCTTAACCTTTCTTCGTAGGACAATCCCCTTAGCTCTGGGACTAGTTTTGTTGCAAACCTTTGCACTTTCTCTAATTTCTTGACGTGCTTGACCAGGTGTGGGTTCCAAACTGGTGCTGCATACTCCAGTATGGGCCTGACGTATATGGTGTACAGAATCTTGAATGATTCCTTAGTGAGGTATTGAAACGCTATTCTTAGGTTTGCCAGCCGCCCGTATGCTGCAGCAGTTATCTGATTGGTGTGTGCCTCAGGAGATGTGCTCGTATTATACTCTCCCCAAGATTTTTTTCCCTTTGAGTGAGGTTTGCAGTCTTTGGCCACCTAGACTATACTCTGTCTGCGGTCTTCTTTGCCCTTCCCCGATCTTCATGACTTTACATTTGGCAGGGTTAAATTCAAGGGCCAGTTACTGGACCAGGCTTGTAGCCTGTCCAGGTCTCTTTGAGTCCTGCCTGATCCTCGACTGATTTAATTCTTCTCATTAACTTCACATCATCTGCAAACAGGGACACTTCTGAGTCTATCCCTTCCGTTATGTCATTCATATATACCAAAAACAGTGTGTTAGTTACCATTTTGTCCTAGGCACATGTCGATTAGACACTAGGCCTGTTGTATATAGTGTGTGTGTGTGTGTGTGAAACACTTCGAAATGTTTCGGCCCCGCCGGATGAACCGGGCCCTCCGTGCGTGAAGCGAGACTTTACCCAGGCCACCGTGTGTGTGTGTGTGTGTGTGTGAGTGTGTGTGTGTGTGTGTGTGTGTGTGAGTGTGTGTGTGTGTGTGTGTGTGTGTGTGTGTGAGTGTGTGTGTGTGTACTCACCTAATTGTACTCACCTAATTGTGGTTGCAGGGGTCGAGACTCAGCTCCTGGCCCCGCCTCTTCGCTGTCCGCTACTGGGTCTCTGCTGTCCCTGCTCCATGAGCTTTATCATACCTCGTCTTAAAACTATGTATGGTTCCTGCCTCCACTATATCTTTCTCTAGACTATTCCACTTCCTGACTACTCTGTGGCTGAAGAAATGCTTCCTAACATCCTTTGACTCATCTGAGTCTTCAGCTTCCAGTTGTGTCCCTTGTTTCTGTGTTCCCTCTCTGGAACATCCTGTCCCTGTCTACCTTGTCGATTCCCCGCAGTATTTTGTATGTCGTTATTATGTCTCCTCTGACCCT
>WNWK01029286.1:17500-24559 GCA_009830355.1 Cherax destructor | reverse complement strand
CATTGTCTCGTCCTAAGTACTGGTCATTGATGCATTGTCTCGTCCTTAAGTACTGGTCATTGATGCATTGTCTCGTCCTTAAGTACTGGTCATTGATGCATTGTCCCGTCCTTAAGTACTGGTCATTGATGCATTGTCTCGTCCTTAAGTTCTGGTCATTGATGCATTGTCTCGTCCTTAAGTACTGGTCATTGATGCATTGTCTCGTCCTTAAGTACTGGTCATTGATGCATTGTCTTGTCCTTAAGTTCTGGTCATTGATGCATTGTCTCGTTCTTAAGTTCTGGTCATTGATGCATTGTCTCGTCCTTAAGTACTGGTCATTGATGCATTGTCCCGTCCTTAAGTACTGGTCATTGATGCATTGTCCCGTCCTTAAGTACTGGTCATTGATGCATTGTCTCGTCCTTAAGTACTGGTCATTGATGCATTGTCTCGTCCTTAAGTACTGGTCATTGATGCATTGTCTCGTCCTTAAGTTCTGGTCATTGATGCATTGTCCCGTCCTTAAGTACTGGTCATTGATGCATTATCTCGTCCTTAAGTTCTGGTCATTGATGCATTGTCTCGTCCTTAAGTTCTGGTCATTGATGCATTGTCTCGTTCTTAAGTACTGGTCATTGATGCATTGTCTCGTCCTTAAGTACTGGTCATTGATGCATTGTCTCGTCCTTAAGTTCTGGTCATTGATGCATTGTCTCGTCCTTAAGTACTGGTCATTGATGCATTGTCTCGTCCTTAAGTTCTGGTCATTGATGCATTGTCTCGTCTTTAAGTACTGGTCATTGATGCATTGTCTCGTCCTTAAGTACTGGTCATTGATGTATTGTCTCGTCCTTAAGTACTGGTCATTGATGCATTGTCTCGTTCTTAAGTACTGGTCATTGATGCATTGTCTCGTCCTTAAGTACTGGTCATTGATGCATTGTCTCGTCCTTAAGTTCTGGTCATTGATGCATTGTCTCGTCCTTAAGTACTGGTCATTGATGCATTGTCTCGTCCTTAAGTTCTGGTCATTGATGCATTGTCCCGTCCTTAAGTACTGGTCATTGATGCATTATCTCGTCCTTAAGTTCTGGTCATTGATGCATTGTCTCGTCCTTAAGTACTGGTCATTGATGCATTGTCTCGTCCTTAAGTACTGGTCATTGATGCATTGTCTCGTCCTTAAGTACTGGTCATTGATGCATTGTCTCGTTCTTAAGTACTGGTCATTGATGCATTGTCTCGTCCTTAAGTACTGGTCATTGATGCATTGTCTCGTCCTTAAGTACTGGTCATTGATGCATTCTCCCGTATTTAAGTTCTGGTCATTGATGCATTGTCTCGTCCATAAGTTCTGGTCATTGAATTTTTTGACTTGCGTTTTTGGCAAAAAGTAAAGTAAATTGTTTTCCCTTTTTTTGCTCCTTTATATGTTGTGTAATAATTTGATTTTTTGTGGTCTACAGCCACATGATTGTTGTAACTTCAGGAGGATCCTGAAGAGGATGTGTTCGAAAGCGGACGTTAAGAATTTATGCCGCCATGGCTGTGACTCTTGCTGCTTCCCGCTGACCTCCTCTGCTTCAAAGTGTCACCTGAGGTCACTGTTATGCCTCTAAGAAACGAAGCTCAAAGTTGTATAGTGACTCATGAGGATCTTGGCTTTGATGGAAAAAGATAAATTAACATTCATTATAAGTGTCTAAGTCAGATGGAAAGCTTGTAGAGGGGGGGGTGTTAGGCCCTGTCATAGTTTAATGTTAAAACGATGTTTTCTCTTAATATTATGACACAATATTAGTTATGTATGTTATATTAGTTATGTGTTAAGGTAGGAAACTATGTGACTTAAAGAGTGAAGGTGTGAAGTACTGAGCACCACGTTTGTTCCTCTTCCCCCATACCGAGTAGAGGTCAAGTCCAGACGTTGTACTCAGGTCAGTTCTCTCACCTCTGGTACGGTGAGCATACCCTAGAAGCCTCTGAGTTCTCTCACCCCTGGTACGGTGAGCATACCCTAGAAGGCTCTGAGTTCTCTCACCCCTGGTACGGTGAGCATACCCTAGAAGGCTCTGAGTTCTCTCACCCCTGGTACGGTGAGCATACCCTAGAAGCCTCTGAGTTCTCTCACCCCTGGTACGGTGAGCATACCCTAGAAGCCTCTGAGTTCTCTCACCCCTGGTACGGTGAGCATACCCTAGAATGCTCTGAGTTCTCTCACCCCTGGTACGGTGAGCATACCCTAGAAGCCTCTGAGTTCTCTCACCCTGGTACGGTGAGCATACCCTAGAATGCTCTGAGTTCTCTCACCCCTGGTACTGTGAGCATACCCTAGAAGCCTCTGAGTTCTCTCACCCCTGGTACGGTGAGCATACCCTAGAATGCTCTGAGTTCTCTCACCCCTGGTACGGTGAGCATACCCTAGAAGCCTCTGAGTTCTCTCACCCTGGTACGGTGAGCATACCCTAGAATGCTCTGAGTTCTCTCACCCCTGGTACGGTGAGCATACCCTAGAATCCTCTGAGTTCTCTCACCTCTGGAATAATGAGTATACCCTCAAAGGTTCTTATTTCCTCAAGTCCAATATACAGAATAGACTTTAACTATATTTCACTAGCGAGTCCTGACTCCCTCGCAAACAGTGATATCGAGTGACCTCCAGTACAGTGATATCGAGTGACCTCCAGTACAGTGATATCGAGTGACCTCCAGTACAGTGATATCGAGTGACCTCCAGTACAGTGATATCGAGTGACCTCCAGTACAGTGATATCGAGTGACCTCCAGTACAGTGATATCGAGTGACCTCCAGCACAGTGATATCGAGTGACCTCCAGTACAGTGATATCGAGTGACCTCCAGTACAGTGATATCGAGTGACCTCCAGTACAGTGATATCGAGTGACCTCCAGTACAGTGATATCGAGTGATCTCCAGTACAGTGATATCGAGTGACCTCCAGTACAGTGATATCGAGTGACCTCCAGTACAGTGATAAACTCGGTACTGACATTGTGAAGTCTTTCAATTCAGAGGAAGTGGTATATATTGTCTTTACGTGTGTTAATATGTTAAGATAGTACAGACAAATGTAACTTGTGGTGTTTATATAAGAATGAAAGTAAAGGCCTATTTAAAGTGTGTACACCCTCCTAAGAGTAAGGAGGTTATATTATTCTTTTATTTTACTAAGTGTTCTGAAAATCTTAGTATATTCTTAAATCAAATCCTCAAAAGACCTTAAAGATCTCATTTCGCCTTATATTACTCAGATAGTGAGTAGTACTTCGATACTTCCCAGCACCTGCTGTACTGGTGTTTCCATAAGTGCTAAACTAATTAGTGGTCTACAGGCCAGGATCGTAACAGTGTTGGCAGAGCAGGTGGCAGTGTTGGCAGTGCAGGTGGCGGTGTTGGCAGAGCAGGTGGCGGTGTTGGCAGAGCAGGTGGCAGTGTTGGCAGAGCAGGTGGCGGTGTTGGCAGTGCAGGTGGCAGTGTTGGCAGTACAGGTGGCGATGTTGGCAGTGCAGGTGGCGGTGTTGGCAGTGCAGGTGGCGGTGTTGGCAGCGCAGGTGGCGGTGTTGGCAGTGCAGGTGGCGGTGTTGGTAGTGCAGGTGGCAGTGCTTCAGTACAGGAAGCAGTGTTGGCAGAGCAGGTGGCAATGTTGGCAGAGCAGGTGGCAGTGCTTCACTACAGGTGGCAGAGCATGAGGCAGTGTTGGCATAGCAGGTGGAAGTGTTGGCAGTGCAGGTGGCAGTCCTTCAATCTAGGAAGGTGGACAAAGACACCAACAAAAAACAAATTTCTCTCTGGACAAAATGTGTCCAGTTCGACCTTGCAAGAGTTTCTCTTAGATCGACAATTCTTTCTTGTTCACAGTTCTTTATGTTGTGGCTTTTGGCTCTGTGAATGGTCTCAGACCGCAGGTAAGATGGCTCTGTGAAGGGTCTCAGACCGCAGGTAAGATGGCTCTGTGAAGGGTCTCAGACCGCAGGTAAGATGGCTCTGTGAAGGGTCTCAGACCTTACATAAGATAGATCTGTGAAGGGTTTCAGACCTTACATAAGATAGATCTGTAAAGAGTCTCAGACCTTACATAAGATAGATCTGTGAAGGGTCTCAGACCTTAAATAAGATGCACCTGTGAAGGGTCTCAGACCTTACATAAGATAGATCTGTGAAGGGTTTCAGACCTTACATAAGATAGATCTGTGAAGAGTCTCAGACCTTAAATAAGATGCACCTGTGAAGGGTCTCAGATCTCAGGTAAGATGCCTCAGTGAAGGGCTTCATGACCTGTACTTAGCTCAGTGGTGACCTGTACTTAGCTCAGTGGTGACCTGTACTTAGCTCAGTGGTGACCTGTACTTAGCTCAGTGGTGACCTGTACTTAGCTCAGTGGTGACCTCTACTTAGCTCAGTGGTGACCTGTACTTAGCTCAGTGGTGACCTGTACTTAGCTCAGTGGTGACCTGTACTTAGCTCAGTGGTGACCTGTACTTAGCTCAGTGGTGACCTGTACTTAGCTCAGTGGTGACCTGTACTTAGCTCAGTGGTGACCTGTACTTAGCTCTGCTTGAAAGATAGAGGATATTGTTAGCCGTCTGGACGACATCATGAGAGGTAATGGGAGCAATCCTATTATCTGTCTCAGTGCTGGAGGCAACGATGTTGGCAGACGTAGGAGTGAGGACCTGACTAGCAGGTATAAGTCAGCAATAGACATAATTAGGAAGAAGGGTGGGAACCCTGTCATATGTGGTATTTTGCCAAGGCGAGGAGTTGGAAATGAATGGTTGTCCAGAGCAATTGGTGTCAATTGCTGGCTGGACAAATACTGTAAGGAAAATGCAATAACATTCATTGACAACTGGGACCTCTTCTATGGCAGAAATGACATGTATGCCAGGGATGGGATTCACTTATCTAGGTCTGGGGTGGGGGCACTGGCAACTGCAGTGGAGGGAGCTGTTAGGGCTTTAAACTAGAAAAAGTTAGTGGTATGGGTTATGGGGGAAAAACAGTGAAGTCCCAGTGTAGTAATATTATGAATACTAGAGGAACTAGTAATAGGCAGAATAAGGTAGATAGCAATGCCTAAGCGTAAGAAATAAAGCAAATAGATTACTGGGATTTATATCAAGAAGTGTAAGCAACAGAAGTCCAGAGGTTATATTACAGCTTTATACATCATTACTAAGGCCTCACCTAGATTACGCAGCTCAGTTCTGGTCTCCATTTTACAGAATGGATATAAATTCGTTAGAAAACATTCAGCGACGAATGACAAAGTTAATTCATAGCATTAGAAATCTTCCGTATGAAGAAAGATTGAAGACCCTTAAATTACATTCACTTGTAAGACGAAGAATAAGGGGAGACATGATCGAGGTATATAAGTGGAAGATGGGTATTAATAAGGGGATATAAATAAGGTCTTGAGGATATCTCTCCAGAGAGAACCCGCAATAATGGATTCAAATTGGATAAGTTTAGATTTAGAAAGGATATAGGAAAATATTGTTTTAGTAATAGGGTAGTTGATGAGTGGAACAGTCTGCCTAGTATGGTTATTGAAGCAAGGACCTTGGGTAGTTTTAAATTTAGGTTGGAAAAATACATGAGCGAGAGGGGTTGGATTTGAGTGGGACTCGCACTTGAGTTAATAGAATTATCAAAGCTTATTTCTTGGGTAGAATTGAAAATTAGGTTGGGCAATTATTCTGTTAGTGGGATGGATTGTGAAGGACTTGCCTAGTATGGGCCAACAGGCCTGCTGCAGTGTTCCTCCTTTCTTATGTTCTTATGTAATACCGCAGGTAAGATGGCTCTGTGAAGGGTCTCAGACCGCAAGTAAGATCTTAGGTCTCAGACCAGGTAAGATGCTCTGAAGGGTCTCAGACCGCAGGTAAGATGGTTCTGTTAAGGGTCTCAGACCGCAGGTAAGATGGTTCTGTTAAGGGTCTCAGACCGCAGGTAAGATGGTTCTGTTAAGGGTCTCAGACCGCAGGTAAGATGGCTCTGTGAAGGGTCTCAGACCGCAGGTAAGATGGCTCTGTGAAGGCTAGGAGACCTCGGGTAAGTTTGGTCTTTCAAAAATTCCAGACACCAGGTAAGTTTGGTCCTCTGATGGATTCCAGAGCCACAGTTGTGTTGAGTCTTTAGAGTGATCAGACCTCAGGTGGGTTGATCACCTAGGTTCCACTTGTAAATCAAGTGAACCTGATTTACAAGCGCAGTGCAACAAGAACGCATGTCGCAAGTGCTGATTTTAAGACCCGAATAATTTTTACTAAAACTGGGGACCCCCTTGATGGGACTAGGCTTCAACGAGGTGCCTTACATACTGCATCATCACAAGTCTTTGTAAGACTTGAAGTAAGACTTTGATCCTATAACGAGGGAGACGTTAGACGTCATCAAAACCTTGCTTCTTAACCACCAGGGACATAAATCTCTCTGCGTCAACGATGTTGCAGAGGTTACGGATGGAGACAGCGCTATGCACGTATTGGTTACTGTCTGCAACTCTGATTTGATCGTCATTATGACGCCAGGTTGATGTCTGGTGAGGCTACGAGAGTTCTAACGAACTTTACAAGAAGTCTGGTGAACGCTACAAGAGGTCTGGTGAACGCTACAAGAGGTCTGGTGAACGCTACAAGAGGTCTGGTGAACGTTACAAGAGGTCTGGTGAACGCTACAAGAGGTCTGGTGAACGCTACAAGAGGTCTGGTGAACGCTACAAGAGGTCTGGTGAACGCTACAAGAGGTTTGGTGAACGCTACAAGAGGTTTGGTGAACGCTACAAGAGGTCTGGTGAACGCTACAAGAGGTTTAGTGAACGCTACAAGAGGTTTGGTGAACGTTACAAGAGGTGTGGTGAACGCTACAAGAGGTCTGGTGAACGCTACAAGAGGTCTGGTAAACGTCTACAGTGTGCATTTAGAAAACTCCGATTAAAATGAGTTACTGGCACGTAGACCTTAACTCATCCTCAAGCAAGGTGTCTTGGTCTTATCCTCAAGCAAGGTGTCTTGGTCTTATCCTCAAGCAAGGTGTCTTGGTCTTATC
>WNWK01029286.1:0-12500 GCA_009830355.1 Cherax destructor | reverse complement strand
CTTCTTTATCTTTTAGCCCAACACCTCTTGCTAAGACCCTCGCATTCACTTCTTTACAACCCCATCTATAAATATATTGAACAACCACGGTGACATCACACATCCTTGTCTAAGGCCCACTTTTACTGGGAAATAGTCCCTTCCCTCCTACACACTCTAACCTGAGCCTCACTATCCTCATAAAAACTCTTCACTGCTTTCAGTAACCTTCCTCCTATTCCATACACCTGCAACATCTGCCACATTGCCCCCTATCTACCCTATCATACGCCTTTTCCAAATCCATAAATGCCACAAAAACATCTTTACCCTTATCCAAATACTGTTCACCTATATGTTTCACTGTAAACACTTGGTCTACACACCCCCTACCTTTCCTAAAGCCCCTTGTTCATCTGCTATCCTGCTTTCTGTTTTACTCTTAATTCTTTCAATAATAACTCTACCATACACTTTACCAGGTACACTCAACAGACTTATTCCCCTATAATTTTTGCACTCTCTTTTGTCCCCTTTGCCTTTATACAAAGGAACAATACACGCTCTCTGCCAATCCTAGGTACCTTACCCTCTTCCATACATTTATTAAATAATAGCCCAACCACTCCAAAATTATATCCCCACCTGCTTTTAACATTTCTATCTTTATCCCATCAATCCCAGCTGCCTTACCCCCTTTTATTCTACCCACTGCCTCACGAACTTCCTACACCCACAACTGGCTCTTCCACACTCCTACAAGATGTTATTCCTCCTTGCCCTACACACGAAATCACAGCTTCCTGTCTTCATCAACATTTAACAAATCCTCAAAATATTCTCTCCATCTTCCCGATACCTCTAACTCTCCATTTAATAACTCTCCTCTCCTATTTTTAACTGTCAAATCCATTTGTTCTCTAGGCTTCCTCAACTTATTAATCTCATTCCAAAACTTTTTCTTATTTTCAACAAAATTTGCTGATAACATCTCACCCACTCTCTCATCTGCTCTCTTTTACATTGCTTCACCACTCTTTTAACCTCTCTTTTCTCTCCATATACTCTTCCCTCCTTGCATCACTTCTACTTTGTAAAAACCTCTCATATGCTAACTTTTTCTCCCTTACTACTCTCTTTACATCATCATTCCACCAATCGCTCCTCTTCCCTCCCGCACCCACTCGCCTGTAACCACAAACTTCTGCTGAACACTCTAACACTACATTTTTAAATCTACCCCATACATTTTCGACCCCATTGCCTACACTCTCACTAGCCCATCTATCCTCCAATAGTTGTTTATATCTTACCCTAACTGCCTCCTCTTTTAGTTTATAAACCTTCACCTCTCTTTTACTTACTGATTCTATTTTCCTTGTATCCCATCTCCCTTTTTACTCCCACTGTAGCTATAACTAAAAAGTGATCTGATATATCTGTAGCCCCTCTATAAACATGTACATCCTGAAGTCTACTCAACAGTCTTTTATCTATCAATACATAGTCCAACAAACTACTGTCATTACGCCCTACATCATATCTTGTATACTTATTTATCCTTTTTTTCTTAAAATATGTATTACCTATAACTAAACCCCTTTCTATACAAAGTTCAATCAAAGGGCTCCCATTATCATTTACCCTGGCACCCCAAACTTACCTACTACACCCTCTCTGCATGTTTCTCCCACTTTAGCATTTAGGTCCCTCCACAATTACTCTCTCATTTGGTTCAAAGTTCCTATACATTCGCTTAACATCTCCCAAAATCTCTCTCTCTCCTCTACCTCCTCTCTTCTCCAGGTGCATACACGCTTATTATGACCCACTTTTCGCATCCGACCCTTATTTTAATCCACATAATCCTTGAATTTACACATTTATATTCCCTCTTTTCCTTCCATAACTGATCCTTCAACATTATTGCTACCCCTTCCTTAGCTCTAACTCTCTCAGATACTCCTGACTTAATCCCATTTATTCTCCCCACTGAAACTCGCCTACCCCCTTCAGCTTTGTTTCGCTTAGGGCCAGGACATCCAACTTCTTTTCATTCATAACATCGGCAATCATCTCTTTCTTATCATCCGCACTACATCCACGCACATTCAGACAACCCAATTTTATAAAGTTTTTCTTCTTCTCGTTTTTAGTAGATTTGTACAGGAGAAGGGTCACTAGCCCATTGCTCCCGGCATCTTAGCCGCCTCATACGACACGCATGGCTTACGGAGGAAAGATTCTTTTCCACTTCCCCATGGACAATAGAGAAAATAAAAGGAACAAGAGCTATTAAGAAAGAAGAAAAACCTAGATGTGTGTATGTATATATATATATATATATATATATATATATATATATATATATTATATATATATATATATATATATATATATATATATATATATACTATATACAGAGAGAGAGAGTTGCTCTCGATTTTAGTATCCGTGGGATAACTTGAGAAAGCCTCTTGGGATCGGCTTCAAACTTCTTTATTATGAAGGTTGTAATTGTCATTGAAGTGTGTAGGTGTTAGCTTGTTAATTTTCATTTAAATTGAAGTGACTTTTTTAAATAATTTGAGTATGCGGTCCTTTCTAAATGGCCTCACTCTTTAATAGCTGATACACCGTACTAAAAGGATAATGCCTTTTGGGTTTATGCCATATAGGCGCATTTTTAAAACTTACTAAGAGTGAATATACAGGAATATAATGCATACTAGGGAGGGGGAGTCACAATATGCCGTCTCTCTAAGACATGTTTAATGGAAGACTTAGTCATATGATGACCCACAGCTGGACCTTTTGGTCATCTGATCTTAATGTAAGAATGTCAGTGGTGGGGCTTTGTTCACTATAAATGTGATTAAGGTTAAGAAAACTTGAACTTAAATAGTGTAGTCATTGAGGGCATGAGAAGCGAGGTGTGTTGCAGCATGTTGACTTGCCAGGTGTGTTGCAGCATGTTGACTTGCGAGGTGTGTTGCAGCATGTTGACTTGCGAGGTGTGTTGCAGCATGTTGACTTGCGAGGTGTGTTGCAGCATGTTGACTTGCGAGATGTGTTGCAACATGTTGACTTGCGAGGTGTGTTGCAGCATGTTGACTTGCGAGGTGTGTTGCAGCATGTTGACTTGCGAGGTGTGTTGCAGCATGTTGACTTGCGAGATGTGTTGCAACATGTTGACTTGCGAGGTGTGTTGCAGCATGTTGACTTGCGAGGTGTGTTGCAGCATGTTGACTTGCGAGATGTGTTGCAACATGTTGACTTGCGAGGTGTGTTGCAACATGTTGACTTGCGAGATGTGTTGCAACATGTTGACTTGCGAGATGTGTTGCAACATGTTGACTTGCGAGGTGTGTTGCAGCATGTTGACTTGCGAGATGTGTTGCAACATGTTGACTTGCGAGATGTGTTGCAGCATGTTGACTTGCGAGGTGTGATGCAGCATGTTGACTTGCGAGGTGTGTTGCAGCATGTTGACTTGCGAGGTGTGTTGCAGCATGTTGACTTGCGAGATGTGTTGCAACATGTTGACTTGCGAGGTGTGTTGCAGCATGATGACTTGCGAGGTGTGTTGCAGCATGTTGACTTGCGAGGTGTGTTGCAGCATGTTGACTTGCGAGATGTGTTGCAACATGTTGACTTGCGAGGTGTGTTGCAGCATGTTGACTTGCGAGGTGTGTTGCAGCATGTTGACTTGCGAAGTGTGTTGCAACATGTTGACCTGACTCTTGAACAATTAGATACATATGCAACATCTGGATATCTTTACACAAAGTAAAAATACTCAGATGTTGCACATGTGTCTAATTCTCCATCTGATGGATGCTGTATACCAGCAGGTGTGTTGTCTGGTGGTGGGATGGACGAAGCTCCAGCAGGTGTGTGTTATCTGGTGGTGAGCTGGACGAAGCTCCAGCAGGTGTGTGTTATCTGGTGGTGAGCTGGACGAAGCTCCAGCAGGTGTGTGTTATCTGGTGGTGAGCTGGACGAAGCTCCAGCAGGTGTGTGTTATCTGGTGGTGAGCTGGACGAAGCTCCAGCAGTTGTGTGTTGTCTGGTGGTGGGATGGACGAAGCTCCAGCAGGTGTGTGTTGTCTGGTGGTGAGCTGGACGAAGCTCCAGCAGTTGTGTGTTGTCTGGTGGTGGGATGGACGAAGCTCCAGCAGGTGTGTGTTGTCTGGTGGTGGGATGGACGAAGCTCCAGCAGGTGTGTGTTGTCTGGTGGTGGGATGGACGAAGCTTCAGCAGGTGTGTGTTGTCTGGTGGTGGGATGGACGAAGCTCCAGCAGGTGTGTGTTGTCTGGTGGTGGGATGGACGAAGCTTCAGCAGGTGTGTGTTGTCTGGTGGTGGGATGGGCGAAGCTCCAGCAGGTGTGTGTTGTCTGGTGGTGGGATGGACGAAGCTCTAGCAGGTGTGTGTTCTGGTGGTGGGCTGGACGAAGCTTCAGGAGGGGAGTGTTGTCTGGTGGTGGGCTGGACGAAGCTCCAGCAGGGGAGTGTTGTCTGGTGGTGGGCTGGACTAAGCTCCAGCAGGGGTGTTGTCTGGTGGTGGCTGGACGAGCTCCAGCAGGTGTGTTGTCTGGTGGTGGGCTGGACGAAGCTCCAGCAGGTGTGTGTTGTCTGGTGGTGGGCTGGACGAAGCTCCAGCAGGTGTGTGTTGTCTCGTGGTGAGCTGGACGAAGCTCCAGCAGGTGTATGTTGTCTGGTGGTGGGCTGGACGAAGCTCCAGCAGGTGTGTGTTGTCTGGTGGTGGGCTGGACGAAGCTCCAGCAGGTGAGTGTTGTCTGGTGGTGGGCTGGACGAAGCTCCAGCAGGTGTGTGTTGTCTGGTGGTGGGCTGGACGAAGCTCCAGCAGGGGAGTGTTGTCTGGTGGTGGGCTGGACGAAGCTCCAGCAGGGGTGTGTGTTCTGGTGGTGGGCTGGACGAAGCTCCAGCATCATATATCACCGTCTCAAGTGATGCTATATATTCCTACTTATTGTATTAATCTTTTGTTATATCAGTGAGGCAGACTTCCACGTGTGAAGAGAAGCTTGCCTTTCACCAGGGACGATCTCAGCAACACGTGTGTTGCACTGGGACGAGTTCAGCAACACGTGTGTTCCACAGGGACGATCTCAGCAACACGTGTGTTGCACAGGGACAGTTCAGCAACACGTGCCCCGGTGGCCTGGTGGCTAAAGCTCTCGCTTCACACGAGGGCACGGGTTCATCCCGTGGGCGGAAACATTCGACAGTGTTTACACAGGACATCACAACAGGCCTGTGTCTAACGACAGGCCTAGGCAAACATGTGTAAACACTAACTAACGTGTGTTGCACAGGACGCACCCTGGAGGGACATTTGATGTATTGCACCAAACAATAAATAAGGTTCATATGTGCAGGTCTCACAGACACAGTTGTTTACAATCTGCCTTATTATTGTTGTTAACAAATAACAGAGAGCAGTAAAATATAACATCCCCGCTACGTCAGCACATGTGGGCTGGACAAATATTTTTGTTACTGGATTTAGGTTTGATAAGGACCTTCCTTGTATGGGCCAGAAGGCCTTCTGCAGTATTCCTTCTTTATATTAATATGATCAAATAATGTTTGCCTCATCCAAAACCAGACACAACAGTCTGGTGACACATTTCACTGCCTCCTTTGAGTCTTACCCACTAAATATGTTGACTTTGCTCTTACACCACCTACCTGGAGGGTCTTCCGGGGGTCAGCGCCCCCGCGGCCCAGTCCTTCACCAGGCCTTGAGTAAGTAAAGTCCAGGACAACCTTTTGTTGTCATACCACTCTTATGCTCTGTCATACCACTCATATGCTCTGTCATACCACTCTTGTGCCCTGTCATACCACTCTTGTGCCCTGTCATACCACTCTTGTGCCCTGTCATACCACTCTTGTGCCCTGTCATACCACTCTTGTGCCCTGTCATACCACTCTTGTGCCCTGTCATACCACTCTTGTACCCTGTCATGCCACTCATGTGCCCTATCAGGCCACTCTTGTGCTCTGTCATGCCACTCTTGTGCCCTATCATGCCACTCTTGTGCCCTGTCATGCCATCTTGTTCCCTGTCATGCCACTCTTGTGCCTATCATGACTCTTGTGCCTTGTCATACCACTCTTGTGCCCTGTCATACCACTCTTGTACCCTGTCATGCCACTCTTGTGCCCTATCATGCCACTCTTGTGCTCTGTCATGCCACTTGTGCTCTGTCATGCCACTCTTGTGCCCTATCATGCCACTCTTGTGCCCTGTCATGCCACTCTTGTGCCCTGTCATGCCACTCTTGTGCCCTATCATGCCACTCTTGTGCCCTATCATACCACTCTTGTGCCGTGTCATGCCACTATTGTGCCCTATCATGCCACTCTTGTGCCCTGTCATGCCACTCTTAGGCCCTGTCATACTCTTCAATCAGTTGCTTCATACCACTTAAATACGTGAAGAAGCACTTCCCAACATCTGTGTAAGTTGCATCTAACCCTGTGTCAAGCATGTTCAGTAATCTCTCACTCGGCACTGACAGAAGCTGTGAGTATTTTGTACATCATAATCATATCTCCTTCACTTGTTTACCTTCCTTGATCGTCAGGTTCAGGTCAGGGACCAGTTGAGTTGCAAATAACTGGTAACCTGGCTGGTGTCTAGCTGTGAGAGGTGTGGGGTTCTATGATGGTACTCCGGACACGAGGATATTCTTGATATATGTCAGCTTTCCTAGTGTTGCAGGATTTCCCATCCCCGAAACCGTGCTGGCTGTCATTAATAAGCTCATTCCTTTCTAGGTGCTCCACCACTCTTCTCCTGATAATCTTCTCCATGACCTTGCATACTATACATGTCAGTGACACTGGTCTGTAGTTTAATGCTTCGTGTCTGTCTCCTTTTTTAAAAATTGGAACTACATTTGCTGTCTTCCATACCTCTGGTAGTTGCCCTGTTTCGATAGACGTGTTGAAGATTGTTGTTAGGGGTACACATAGCTCCTCTGCTCCCTCTCTCAGGACCCATGGAGAGATGTTATCCGGCCCCATCGCCTTTGAGATATCTGGCTCGCTTAGTAGCCTCTTCACTTCCTCCTCAGTTGTGTGTATTGTGTCCAGCACCTGATGGTGTACCCCACCTCTCCGAATTTCTGAGTCCCTTCTGTCTCTGTGAACACCTCTTTGAATCTCATGTTGAGCTCCTCACACACTTCGCGGTCATTTCTTGTGACCTCCCCTCCTTCCATCCTCAGCCTGATCACCTGGTCCTTGACTGTTGTTCTCCTCCTGATGTGACTGTACAACAGCTTCGGTTCAGATTTAGCTTTCGCTGCTATGTCATTCTCGTATTGTCTTTGTGTGTGTGTGTGTGTGTGTGTGTGTGTGTGTGTGTGTGTGTGTGTGTGTGTGTGTGTGTACTCATCTAATTGTGGTTGCAGGGGTCAAGACTCAGCTCCTGGCCCCGCCTCTTCACGGATCGCTACTGGGTCCCCTCTCTCCCTGCTCCATGAGCTTTATCATACCTCGTCTTAAAGCTATGTATGGTTCCTGCCTCCACTACATCACTTGCTAGATTATTCCACTTCCTGACTACTCTATCGCTGAAGAAATACTTCCTAACATCCCTTTGACTCATCTGAGTCTTCAACTTTCAATTGTGACCCCTTGTTTCTGTGTCCCCTCTCTGGAACATCCTGTCTCTATCCACCTTGTCTATTCCACGCAGTATTTTGTATGTCGTTATCATGTCTTCCCTAACCCTCCTGTCCTCCAGTGTTGTCAGGCCGATTTCCCTTAACCTTTCTTCGTAGGACATTCACCTTTGTTCTGGAACTAATCTTGTCGCAAACCTTTGCACTTTCTCTAATTTCTTGACGTGCTTGACCAGGTGTGGGTTCCAAACTGGTGCTGCATACTCCAGTATGGGCCTGACGTACACGGTGTACAGTGTCTTGAACGATTCCTTACTAAGGTATTGGAACGCTATTCTTAGGTTTGCCAGACGCCCGTATGCTGCAGCAGTTATCTGATTGATGTGTGCCTCAGGAGATGTGCTCGGTATTATACTCACCCCAAGATCTTTTTCTTTGAGTGAGGTTTGCAGTCTTTGGCCACCTAAACTATACTCTATCTGCGGTCTTCTTTGCCCTTCCCCGATATTCATGACTTTACATTTGGTAGGGTTAAATTCAAGGAGCCAGTTAATGGACCAGTCTTGTGAGGAACTGTGTGTGTGTGTGTGTGTGTGTGTGTGTGTGTGTGTGTTTGTGTGTGTGTGTGTGTTTGTGTGTGTGTGTGTGTGTGTGTGTGTTAGTTACCATTTTGTCCTAGGCACATGTCAATTAGACACTAGGCCTGTTGTATATATGTATGTGTGTATGTAAGGAAACACTTGAAATGTTTCTGCACTCACCGAATTGAACCCAGCCCCTCCGTGCGTGAAAGCAGAGCTTTACCCACTAGGCCTACCGGGGCTGTATGTGTGTGTGTTTTGTGTGGTGTGTGTGGTTTGTGTGTTTTGTGTGTATGTGTGTGTGTGTGTTTGTGTGTGTGTGTGTGTGTGTAGAACACAAATCGAGCATTTTTAAAATATAATAACTTTGGAATTTTGTAAAGTCACAAGAAAATTCGCACCGTGAATGATTTCCTCAGTGTAACTCACAGTAAAATTCACACGTTACTCACCACACCTCTCAAATATCTGAATATTTCGTTCTGTGTAGAGCTTTAGCAAGTTAGGTTACATTCTGTGTAGAGCTTTATCAAGTTAGTTACATTCTGTGTAGAGCTTTATCAAGTTAGGTTACATTCTGTGTAGAGCTTTATCAAGTAACGTTACATTCTGTGTAGAGCTTTAGCAAGTTAGGTTACATTCTGTGTAGAGCTTTATCAAGTAACGTTACATTCTGTGTAGAGCTTTATCAAGTAACGTTACATTCTGTGTAGAGCTTTAGCAAGTTAGGTTACATTCTGTGTAGAGCTTTAGCAAGTTAGGTTACATTCTGTGTAGAGCTTTAGAAAGTTAGGTTACATTCTGTGTAGAGCTTTATCAAGTAACGTTACATTCTGTGTAGAGCTTTACCAAGTTAGGTTACATTCTGTGTAGAGCTTTATCAAGTTAGGTTACATTCTGTGTAGAGCTTTATCAAGTAACGTTACATTCTGTGTAGAGCTTTATCAAGTTAGGTTACATTCTGTGTAGAGCTTTAGCAAGTTAGGTTACATTCTGTGTAGAGCTTTAGCAAGTTAGGTTACATTCTGTGTAGAGCTTTATAAAGTAAGGTTACATTCTGTGTAGAGCTTTACCAAGTTAGGTTACATTCTGTGTAGAGCTTTAGCAAGTTAGGTTACATTCTGTGTAGAGCTTTATCAAGTTAGGTTATATTCTGTGTAGAGCTTTATAAAGTAACGTTACATTCTGTGTAGAGCTTTACCAAGTTAGGTTACATTCTGTGTAGAGCTTTAGCAAGTTAGGTTACATTCTGTGTAGAGCTTTATCAAGTTAGGTTACATTCTGTGTAAAGCTTTATCAAGTAACGTTACATTCTGTGTAGAGCTTTATCAAGTTATGGTGGTAATTATTTTACAGTGTAACAAGGCCGTTACAGGAGACAAGTATATGTAACAAGGTTGTAATTATGTTACAGGAGACGAGGTGAAGGATTCGGACCCCAGTGTCACCTGCTGTCACCTGGTGAGTATTCAACACTGTAAATATTTCACCTGTTTTCCCCTGCTCTGTTTAGGTGACAGCTTAAATAATCCGGAGACAAGGAAGAAGGATAGACAGATAACAGCTATCCGCGTCTGTGTAGATTAAAGTCTGTCTAGGTGTGAAAGTCGAGGATAGAGTAACAGAAGGCTCTCTCCCCACCCTCCACTACTTCCTGCCACTGCCGATATGTAAATAAGCAGAGGGGAGCAAATATACTGTCCCATATTTAGAAGATGGAATTTACAAGAGAGATGGAAGTGGACAGTCGACGTTTGCTACAACTATCTCTACGATAGTGATACTATTACTATCTTAAACTACTGCAGTTGTACCACTGACACTCAGAGAGGTGTGTGTGCCAGTGGTTTTAATACTGTTGACTACCTGGTACTATTATGACTATCACAACCCTCCACTGTAGCCCCTCCAACACTACATCCACTGTAGCCCTCCAACACTACATCCACTGTAGCCCCTCCAACACTACATCCACTGTAGGCCCTCCAACACTACATCTACTGTAGCCCCTCCTACACTGCATCTACTGTAGCCCCTCCAACACTACATATAATGTAGTCCATCTAAGACAACATCCACTGTAGTCCCTATAAGACTACATCCACTGTAGTTCCTAGAAGACTATATCCACTGTAGTCCCTCCAAGACTACATCCATTATAGTCCATCCAAGACTACATCCACTGTAGACCCTAGAAGACTAAATCCACTGTAGTCCATCCAAGACTACATCCACTGTAGAACCTCCAAGACTACATCCACTGTAGACCCTCCAAGACTACATCCATTATAGTCCATCCAAGACTACATCCACTGTAGTCCCTCCAAGACTACATCCACTGTAGCACCTCCAAGACTACATCCACTGTAACACCTCCAACACTACATCTACTATAGCACCTCCAAGACTTCATCTACTGTAGCACCTCCAACACTTCACCCATTGTAGCACCTCCAACACTACATCCACTGTAGCACCTCCAACACTACATCCACTGTAGCACCTCCAACACTAAATCCACTGTAGCACCTCCAACACTACATCCACTGTAGCACCTCAGACACTACATCCACTGTAGCACGTCCAACACTACATCCACTGTAGCACCTCTAACACTACATCCACTGTAGCACCACTACATCCACTGTAGCACCTCTAACACTACATCCACTGTAGCACCTCCAACACTACATCCACTGTAGCACCTCCAACACTACATCCACTGTAGCACCTCCAAGACTACATCCACTGTAGCACCTCCAAGACTACATCCACTGTAGCACCTCCAACACTACATCCTTGTAGTACCTCCAACACTACATCCACTGTAGCACCACCAACACTACATCTATTGTAGCGCCTCCAACACTACATCAACTGTAGCACCTCCAACACTACATCCACTGTAGCACCTCCAACACTACTTCCACTATAGCACCTCCAACACTACTTCCACTGTAGCCCCTCTAAGACTACATCCACTGTAGCACCTCTAAGACTACATCCACTGTAGCACCTCTAAGACTACATCCACTGTAGCACCTCCAAGACTACATCCACTGTAGCACCTCCAACACTACATCGACTGTAGCACCTCCAACACTACATCCACTGTAGCACCTCCAACACTACATCCACTGTAGCACCTCCAACACTACATCCACTGTAGCACCTCCAACACTACATCCACTGTAGCACCTCCAACACTACATCCCTGTAGCACCTCCAACAATACATCCACTGTAGCGCCACCAAGACTACATCCACTGTAGCACCTCCAACACTACATCCACTGTAGCACCTCCAACACTACATCCACTGTAGCGCCTTCAACACTACATCCACTGTAGCACCTCCAACACTACATCCACTGTAGCACCTCCAACACTACATCCACTGTAGCACCTCCAACACTACATCCACTGTAGCACCTCCAACACTACATTCACTGTAGCACCTCCAACACTACATCCACTGTAGCTCCTCCAAGACTACATCCTCTGTAGTACTTCCAACACTACATCCATTGTAGCGCCTCCAACACTACATCCACTGTGTACCTCCAACACTACTTCCCCAGTAGCACCTCTAAGACTACATCCACTGTAGCACCTCCAACACTACATCCACTGTAGCACCTCCAACACTACATCCCCTGTAGCACCTCCAAGACTACATCCACTGTAGCACCTCCAACACTTCATCGACTGTAGCACCTCCAACACTTCATCGACTGTAGCACCTCCAACACTACATCCACTGTAGCACCTCCAACAATACATCCACTGTAGCACCTCCAACACTACATCCACTCTAGCACCTCCAACACTACATCCACTGTAGCACCTCCAACATTACATCCACTGTAGCACCTCCAACACTTCATCGACTGTAGCACCTCCAACACTACATCCACTGTAGCACCTCCAACACTCCCCCACTGTGACCTCCAACCTACATCCACTTGGCACCCCCAACACTCATCGCTGTCCCTCCAACACTACACCCATTTGCACCCCCAACATTACTCCCTGTGGGCCCCTTTTTTCATCCATTGGCACCCCCAACACTACCCCAACTGTTTAACCTTTTACCCCAACACTACATCCCTTGGCACCCCCAACCCTTTCTCCACTGGGGCCCTTCCAACAATCCCTGTCCCCACACTCCATCCTTCACCCCCTGTGGCCCCCCAAACCTCTCCACTGTGGCCCTTTAAACCCTTTATCCTGTGGCACCCCCAGACTACTCCACTGTGGCCCCCCAACACTACCCCCTGT